>DWTO01001344.1:0-16529 GCA_018244755.1 Jemadia pseudognetus
TTACTATTTATTTGTAATTTATCTATTGTAAATTAATTACTATTTAGTTGTGCTTGACTACCCGACTTAGAATTTAAAGACAAACTTTAACAGAATTAGTTAAAAAAAATGGATAGAGTCATAAATCACCTGAATATAATAATCGCTTTGCGGCATTTACTTATAACGACAAATTTACATATGAGCTGTAAAAAATTGAAATATGATAGCTAGGTTATGTAATGGAATTTTCTCATCATGTAACCTTGGCTTGAGTCCAAATGTATTATACAAAAATTCAATTTAAAGTTTGGCATAAAATTATAAAGCTTTTCAATTTATCCCAAAAAACACCTATTTCATTTAAAAAACTAATCAATTCATTTTACTTCTACAAAAAAATATTTTTTATCGAACTAACACAATGCCTTTCAGAAAGCTTTTGATGCGCTACGAAAACTTTAACAATTTCAGCCGCTTTCCAGTGCTACGGCGTAGAGAATTCTTGTGGTGCTTTTATATTAATATGCAAGGGAAAATAGCCCGACAAAGCAACGCGGAGCCTTAGAATTGTAAAACAAGAAAGACTGTCTGTCGCCATAGACCGTCAGCACACAACACGAGCTCTATCGACCGGTAGGGGCGACGCGCGCACTTATATATGCGAATGTTCATTGAAAAACACAATTTTTTCATATATTTCCATTCAAAAATTCATTACTTCATACCATCCAAACAAAACCTTAATAAATTTTAATAATATTCAGACATTTGAAGATTTGCATCTAGCGTCATGTTTGAAATAAATTTTAAAAGCCGTAAAATTGCGCCAAAAATTAATAATTTTGCTTCAGTTTGATTAATTAATTGTAGAGTCGCTGATGGTTTTTCTTAAAGCTTTTTATAACGAGTATAGTATTGTCACGGAGGTTTTTCGATGCCAATATGAATATTACGTTCGGGCGCCCAGTTGTGAGCGAGACTCGAGTGCGCGCCGACGTGCCCGCGGCCCGGCGTCGGAATAAAAGGGAACAATAAAAATCACGTTTTTGTCAAATAACACAATGGTCTGGTGCTGAAAATAAGTGGTCATACAAGAACACTACGTTACGTTACGGTGTGCGTCAATTTCTACGTAGAACAACGCAACTGCGAGGAAAACTTATTAAAGGCTGGTTCTCATTAGAGGCTCTATTTCTGGTCCGTACTACGGCAGAACAGGCGATTTAACGTACCACCACTGCATAATTATCTAAAAACGATATATTAGAATTAGTTTTCAGGGCTCGGTAAACATGTTAAGTCATGACTGCATTATGTCAAAACGCGTAAGTCGTTTTAATCGTTGATTTAATCTTTGTGTCGCTCGTCGTAAAATTGTGGAAAATGTTTATAGAGTAACAAATACGCATAAACACGTAGTGTTGTTACATTGTTACATAAACATTTTTTTGGGCTCGCCGACCGATGTTTTGTTGGGTTATTTATATTTTGCGGTGTATTATTATTGATTGGGATTTATGTCGTTTAATTGTTATGTCACACTTGTATGTATACATACATGTAAAGTTTCTGATGATATTTTTTTATCTGTGACGTCGGTAGGTTGTCTATTCGTTGAGGTTAGGTTATGTAAGAATGTTATATTATGCCGCTAGTAATGCGTGTTCTTACTTTTTGTTTTATCATATTGAATCCTTTTTTTTCTTTTATACATTTGTATTTAACAAAATATCAATTATTAGGTAATTATATCCCGTTCTCTTTGTTTATTGTCTAGTTATTAAAGTATTAAATTATCCTTTCTAATTTTTTTTCATTAACATATTTATTACATGTATAACTTTTTTGTTCAGAAATAATAAAAAAAATATAATATAAATATTCAACTACTCCACGTACCTAACAATTTTAATGTCGACTTTAAAATAAATTATTCATACATACACATAACCGTATTAGATTGGAATTATTTCTTATGAACTTTGTCACTCAAATTACACCAATGTAAAAACTTAAAAAGCAATATATTTATAGAAACAGGTACATTATATGCTTCGACGTTTAGTAATACGAGAATTATAATAAAAAAATTCATTTATTTTCATATCAAAAATTTGTAACTACAGCGTTAATGTACAATGTATACAACGCTTATCCTGCCATCTGTTGCCGGTAAGTGGAATTATCATTACTATAGCGGCACATTTTTTATATAGCATTAAACGCATTAGTAAGTATTGCAATATTATTAATTCTAGGGTTGAAAAGTTACAGAACAGAAATATACCAAAACAATGGGAGTTTAATCATTATTATGTTATCACGCGAGGTTCCCTTGGAGGTCGGCAGAGAGCACCGAATTCCAAATAACTCGATCTTTACAAACACGGCTCCGCCATCAACCAGTGTTCTACCTATTTGGTCTCTATAGGTGGAGTCTTTGTCTCCCTCAACCCCTTTAACCACCAATATTGGCGTTATATATCTGTAAATAGTAATCTTGGCACTTTGTATGTCCGATTTCAAAAATGTTTGCAGTATGTTGTCTGCCTTGAGTAAATCCTATAACGCTGACTTTGCCCAAAGTTTTGTTGTAGATCTAGTTAAAGTATATCATTAAAAACTGTTAAGAGTCAGACTATGGACTTGATCATTCGCAATCTGAGACGAGATGCATATAAAACAGTGGATTGGACATCAAACATAAAGGGATCGATCATGAAAGTTTTAATAAATAGATACGAGTAAAATTTCTATATCATGGTATTTTCATATATCGCGACTGCCGATCGAGAAGATCTGGGTTCAAATCTCGGTTCGGGCACTATTAGTTTTTCTTAACTTAAATTTTTCTAGTTCTAGTAGTGGCTCAGAGGTCATACACGTGTCCGGTATATCGCAATAGACTCTCCATCCATTCCATTGTGGTACGTGAACGTAACTGGTGAAACGTGGGAGTGAACTACACTCCTCTGCCTACCTCTTCGGGGATTACATGCGTGATGTTTCGTATGTAACGAAATAAATTGAAATCTGAGTAATTAAGCATGTTATTAAAGTTCATAATCAGCCAGCTTCTTCCATTTTTAGCACGATAGTTTCTATTTTCACGCAAACGAAATTCTTAAAGAGGTAGAGAAATTAATTTGTAATAAAATATTTCATCCCACTTCCCTGTATTACGAGGACATTAAAACGCACACTGGAAAGCCAAAAGAGAGAGAGAGAGAGAGAGGGAGAGATGGCATAAATAAATAAAACAAATATCTTGGGACATCTGTATTTGAAATAGGCCGAACCTATGGTACGGTATCCAAATGGCCTATAAACTGGATATAAATATATCTATGTATACTTACATAGTAACTTATAAATTTACTTAGGGAAGATATTGGAGCCGTTTTGTCTAACATAATTCACGTAAATCTTGTCATTTTGGTTTCCTTACGATTCATATCGTATTATACATACAAAGCATAAATGTATTTCTTGTGCGGCGTTTTCAATTATTCATAATTCATTACGGAGAATAGAACCAACTGATCGACATGTATCAATATCTTTCGTTACTTTATTTACCTATTTGTTACCGTAGTAACAAAATGTAACATCACGCCTGTAGTTGCCGAAGAGGTAGGCAGAAGAGTGTAGTAAACTTCTATGTTGTAGGTACCAGTCACGTTTACGCCCCACTATGGAATAGGTGGTGAACCTATTTCACACACCACCGGGCACATTTCCAAAGTCCGAGCCACTACTAGTTAAAATTTAATTTAGAAAAATCCAGTAGTGCCCGACCCGGGATTAGAACCCAGGACCTCCCGATCAGCAGTCGCGCTTGTATCTAACACTACCAACGAGGCAGTCAGGAAAAATAAAATAAAAATAAAATAAATAGTATAAAAATAAAATAGAGAAAGTCGATTCTATAATGTTACTCTCGTGATAGACAGGACGCACTGAACCAGTATAGAATAAGGCGCGGAAGTTCACTACATATGCAACCAATGCAATTCTATATTAGCACTGTTGCACATCACATAAAACAATAATGGAACAATAACAAAAACGTTAAGTAACAGAAATAGGCGATCTTATCGCTTATTAACTGCAGGGAACTTCTTTAAAAGAAGAAAATGTCTATTTCATAAACGAAACGGTTATAACTATTGATATGCTTAAACTCTACATAGAGACATTTTTAGTTCAATGGCGTTATGTATACCATTCCACTTTTGGAACACGGGCCTCCTCTCAGTATGAGAGAGTTAAGGCCATAGTCTGCCACGCTGTCCAAGTGTATGTTGACAAACTCCATACGTCTAATACGTTTCATTTTTTTAATTTAATTGAATTTTTTTAATTGTATTTCTGAAATATAAACATAGTTTTAATATGTGTAGAGTATGCAGCTAACGCGCATAATTATAACGCTGTGTCTCTATCACGGGGGAACTCGTAACTGCATTTCCTCACACAATGTTGCAAACTGAAACACAAGTAGTGCAAACTCTACACACACGAAGTGTGCTCATACGACGCATTGAATAGACGCTGGGACGGCACGAGTGTTTTTTGTCACCAGCTTTAACTGAGTTTTCTCTCGTATATTGACTTAATTAAAACGCATTTTGAAATTAAATTGCTTTAAAATTTTGAACAATTACATGAAGCACGCAAAATAGCGATTGTTCATCTCTGTCCACCCCGTAAAGGGCGTAGCGTGAGGATATCCCGTTGAACGTCACAGATTGGTAGTGCTTGTATGCTTTTTCTATACAAGTATAAACTATACATACACTATTTCTACCCAAAGAGGCAAGACACTTCTAACAGATTCATGAATTAACACTACACAATCAAATGATTACAAATGATTCTCTAAGTACTAAGCTTCGTGTTGATGAAAAAAAAGACATCAAAGAAACTTAATTTTAAATCTTTTTTTTTATTTTTTATAAAACAACAGTAATTTTTTTGTCTGAATATATCGATGTAATAAAGGCAGATGCACCAGAAACAAATAATTTCCGTTCATGCAGGCATTTAAAATATACCATGATAACATTATACGTATATACCATAACATACATCATGTTTATAATTTACTATACAATATATCCATCTACTATATAATTAGACTACAATACATGTGTCATTTAACATATACTATCTATAACATATATTATTTTCCTTATTAATACAACCTAGAATACAAACGACCCAGTTTCATACGCAAGCGCAATTAGATACTATTATTTAATTGTTAGCTACGCGCACGAACTTTCGAGTATATTAGTGTTACATAAAACCGTATTTACATGTCGCTAGACGTGTTTGTCGCCAGCACTTGTGCCAGTCCGTGCCAGACAGTCTGGCGAGGGAATGGGCATGTTTTAACATCTAGTCTATACCAGTTGAAAAATAAACAGATTACAATGATTAAACACGATTCCATATAAACATAGCTATGTAATTACATTGTGATATTATAGACTTGTTACAAAAACTTTGAAATTTTAATTTTTGCAGTCGGAATGATGTGATTTACAAAATTAATCTAACAACACTGATTATGATCATTGTATGAAATAATAGATACACATTTGTAATTTTACTTTCTTTGCCTTAATAAACATTTTAGTGCATTAGCGACCGATTGAAAATTAAATATGGATAACTGCAACAGTGAAGGAATGCATCGTTAAGACAACTGTGCACTTTCTGACCACTTTCAATTTCTGACAACGTCAAGACAACTGTTTTCTAACATTTTACTATAAGGCTTGTAAAGTCTAACAACATGCACAGTCATCCACCCCTCTCCCTTCTAAGTTACCAGTAGAGGAACGAAAAAAGGATGTATATTTATTAATGCAGTGGTCTCTTGAAACTTCGAACTGCATTTCCCTTTCACCGCATTTCTACTCTACTTTCCTTATTGTATCATCTTTGGAAAGAGACTTCCTTTTAGAGAAAAGTTAAAGCCATAATCTTACGCCATACAGAAAGAACATTCCGCCTTCTAGAACATTCCGGAGAACATTACATGATGTAATTTACTTACTATAGTATTTTCTATTCTCATATAAAGACAGTTACATCTTCATTAGCTTTAATTGTATGACAACAAATTTTGTACGGTAATCGATAACCAATTAAAAAGACATCAGATGTGAACGGGTATAACATTTTCGTTCATTCATCCACATTCATTTTATCCACATTTCTAATAACAATCATAATAATATAATGACGGAATCATGTAATTGTTCTTTTATTTGTTTTCGTAATATATTCTCAAAGGCAAGTATAATCTGCCAACCCGCATTTGGCTGCATAGCAGCCTATGGCCAAAATCTTTCCCGTTCTGAGAACGATAAAATAATAATTGACAATAATTACAATTATAACATTCAACAAGATAAAGGAAATTCTAGATATATGGAACTTTTGACATTTATATTTAACATCGGACTATCTATAGGAGGAAATAAAATCATCCTCTTTGTCTAGCGAAAGACTCATTGGGTGCTTTTCAGTACAAATAACTGTGCTTACTCTTTTCTAGGCCCCACGTCTTCGGTTGCTCTAATTCCAAGAGGTTCCCTAGATTCCAACTTAGTTTCTACGCTCATCTACTAAAACCTCATAGAATATTAACGCCATATGTAAATCGAATCAAAGCTTTCTGTAATTTTGTTGAAAGCGACTGACCTGGTAAGATTTTTAATTACATGTGCCAGCAAATAGTTGTAGGCAGCGCGCTCGGGACCCAGTTTCACGTTCTATATTTAAATAGTTTATTCCATTTACGAATTTTACGGATACCCACTTCAATAAAACTTTATTTCGAGTAATGTTGAATGATGCAGGTGACACGGGAGCCTAAGATCCATGTTTCTTATCCAAATAGGTCAAACGATGTGAGCGATTAGTCTGTATGGATGGAGATACATATTTAATATTTAATACGCTCTTACGCCCGTACAAGACCCTCGTAATGTTATAACTGTTATAATGAATTATTTA
This sequence comes from Jemadia pseudognetus, assembly GCA_018244755.1. Classification (NCBI taxonomy): domain Eukaryota; kingdom Metazoa; phylum Arthropoda; class Insecta; order Lepidoptera; family Hesperiidae; genus Jemadia; species Jemadia pseudognetus. The sequence continues at coordinate 7,015 of DWTO01001344.1, forward strand.
ACATATCTTCTTGTCCACTGTTAAGGGTCATTAGTAAAAACGTATTTAATTGTATCAGCTGATATGCTTTTGTGAACATCCATCGTCCACAATAAAGCTAAATAATATTGTTAAAATTAAAACCTTATTTTGGATAGTAATAAGTATCCAAAAGTTATTAAAAAGAATGAAATAAATAGTATTTATGTAGTATAATATATGTACATACATATAGGTACATTATGTATGCTTGTTGTCATAGAAATATGTTGGAAGACCAAACGAATTATTTCTGCGCATCAGAAACCGTTAAAAGAAAGACAATGTTATTTATCATCAGGCCCGCAAAGCAAATATGCCAGAATTAAAAAGTGTCAAATATAATCTACGTCGACCATACGTTGTACGTACTTAGAATGATTTTAATTTTTTTTTCCCAAAATGTAGTCTTCAGATACAAAGTCAGAACTGAATAGAATTAAGACTCGATTTGTTGCAGTATGTTTCACGTTGAATACAATGCGATTAGCAATGATTATAATAATGTAATGAATTATTTATTTATACTTTTCAGTCGTTAACAAAGGGACTTAATGCCGATTGGCGTTTTCTACCCATTAACCTAGATCACGATAAGTTGGGGTATGCATCTTAATATGAAAACAAAATAAAATCAGATATAATATTATACTGCCTGACTGCCTCGTTGGTCTTGTTGGTTGCAAGTGCGACTGACGATCGGGAGGTCCCCGGTTCGATTCCCGGGTTGAACACTACAAAAAAAAATTCTAATTTGAATTTTCTAATAGTGGTTCGGAGTCTGGATATGTGCCCGATGCATAGCGATAGGCTCACCATCTATTCCATAATGGGACGTAAAAGTAACTGGTGAAACGTGGGAGTGGTTCTGCATTCCTATGCCTACCTCTTCGGAGATACAGGTGTGAAGTTACTTTTTTTTATTTTTATAATATAAAAATAAAAAACTAAAATAAAATAAAATATCTTTTTTTTTTTTATAATATAATAATGAAGATTACTTAAGCTAACAAATTAGACCTAGTCTGTGATGTGAGCCGTGAGGTTTTACTAAATAAATAAATATATAAATTAAAAAAGTTACTCGTCTTTTATATCTTCTGTAGGTACGTCTGGTCTTTCAAACTCTGCTTTGTGAGTAGTATCTAACCTAAGCCGGGCTCAAAGTACCTGGTGTAGTTGGCACCTCAAGAGCCTCATTAAGTCTTAAATGTGTCTCACACGAAATAGTAAGCGACAGGTTACCTAACATTTTCTTGTTTAAGTTCTAAGTAAATATGCAGAGATTGATTATACAGGAAACATAAAAGGTTTGTAAGGGACATTTGACATTCGGTGCCCTCTGCTTACGCCGTAAGGGACCTGGCGTGATAATATTATATTAATAATAATATAATTTATTTTAGTTAAAAAAATATAATTTTGTATGTTTCTATTAATTGGACTGTTTTAAATTTGTGTTGTAAATAAAAAACAATCAACTTATTTAATTCCATTGAAATCAGAACGAGTTATTATCTTATTGGGAACTAGTCCAGGTGTGAATGAGCCACAAACCGATACTTCAGCCGGAGTAAATATTCGTCTTCACTCCTACAGATCTACTAAATTGTGTATCATATAAAAAAATATTACTCAATATGTTCATTTGTCTACCAGTTCGTGTTTGATTACTTTGTAAAACATGGCTTTAATCTTCCTCATTCTGAAAGAGATTGAAATCTGCCAGTGGAACAATAATGGAGTTAATAATCATTCTCATCTGGTTTGAGTGAGCTATTTTCATCGCCAAACAAAACACACACTTACCTACAATTCAGTTATTCACGGAGCTAATTCTAGGCTGAATCGATAGTTTGGTCTAAATTCCAGGCAGACGGAGTGGCGTCGGGAATTTTGGTATCTGACGCAAAGTAGAGCGGAAAGCGGTTTATATAACAAGTATCAAGAACCGTGGAGATAATACTAATTATTATCTACATCATCAGCATCAGCAATCCTTTTAACTTTATTAATTTCGGACACGGCTCTCCTGTTACATTGAGAGGAACAAAAGCCATAGTCTTTCATATTGACCAATTGCGACTTAGCAAGACTTAATGTGTGTGATTCATTGTGATTTAAATATTTAATACATCACAATTTAAATTAACGTAATTTTGTCATGTAAGCAATATTAAACAAATGTTATTCTTATATTAGCTAATTATCTATATATTTTAATAATAAATAAAGAAAATACAGCTACAAATCCTGGCAGCCTGTGGGCAGCATAACTCTCAGGTCCTGGACCTGGACATGGACATAGGTCCAGCAGTGGTCTGCCATAGTCCGATGATGACGATGATGATACTGAAAAAAAATTGGAGACATTATACTCGTATGCTAAGATACCAAGTGTATTAACATATTATTTAATTTAGACTCATTACACCTTGTCCCACTACTAAACGATAGTGATATTGAGTTGAATAATCTTGCTTACAATTCAAAGATTATAATGTTTCGTCTTTTTATAATAGATGATAAATACTCTTGTGTCAAGAGGCATTGGCGCTCTTTAAGAAAGGCGCAAAAAGAGCACTTCTTTAACGGCGGCATTGTCCCCTTGGTCATTCCACTGTCACTGATACCACTTCTAAGCATCAATGAATATCAAATTAGATGTCTTTATCAACTTTCCACTTCAATAATATACAAAAGATGTTAAATGATACATATTACTAACATCATAATTATTACCATCATCATTATAAGCATCATCATCATCATCGTCAACAATATGATCATTTTCAATTTTTTATCATTATCAACATCAACGTGAACATCATATTTATCCTTTTTTACCGATCTTCTGTAGAATACGTGTCCCAGTATTAAGTCCCAGGACGGTCCCAGAATAATAACGGTAAAAATCATAATATATGTTTAAAAAAACAAAAATAGAATTCACATACGCCGTTTGCATGATTAATTTTTCTTTGCCTCTGTCTTTACGACCTTTGAACGCTTATTTGTGGTGAATTAGTTTCTACAAAAATAGGCACCATCTTTTTACTTAAGCCGCTATTGTGTTACCGAATTACAAAGAAATTCGTTACCGAATAAAGTCTCTTAATTTGGCGGAGGTGAAAGATGTTTTGTATTGTATAACGCAATGTAGCTTCTAGCAAGGGCTCGAGGCCATCAAATGTTGGTCTGACTTTAGTAATTAGTCTGCCGCTGTTAGACATGAATTTTGAGTCTTCGAGAAGCTAGTATGCGCAATCTAGTGGGTTTATCTTTTTGGTGGCAGTTAAACTGATAAATAATCAGGACATATTATAGAGAGTGACATACCAGAAAACTAGAGAATAAGATCCTGGCTTTAAATTAAGACTCTTTTTGAGCTTTTTGTGTATCATAGACTCTTCACGGTGAAATGAGCTTCGTTCTGAAATATTACCGGAGCTATATGACATGGGATTCTTCCAGAAAAGTACAAAAGGAGTTCTTTTTTAAGACCGGCAACGCATAAATGCAAATAAACGCAAATGATCATAAGCGAAGCTCACTGCTTACCATGAGGTGAACGTCGTCTGCCTGTTTTGCCGGACTCAATGTAATATCATCTATTTATTTTTATCCTCATAATCAATACCTCTTCTGTTCACTTTTGATCATACATCTTCCTTCAGACCGATGAAACTTAAAGATATGATTAACTACGATAGCGAAGTTCGGAGTGACATACTTCCGAATGCGCTCCAGAAATAAGTCACAAGAAAAGTTAGATCGATTGTTTTGTAAAGTTATCAATAGAAGAAAATCTCGAATAAAACATACTGAAGTGACGATGTATAGGAATTTTCATTTTACGGCCTATTCATTTATGCACGAAAGAAACATCACTTATTTAAATCTCGAGACCTGCTGAGTGTTGAAAGTAGGTCTAAGACATGGATCGCAAGGAGAGCATAATGATGGCTACAAAACTCAATATTACCTATTTCGTATCCGATGGTCGATATTTATTTATTTTCCGCCGTAGCCGGTCCCAGGCCTGGTTGAGAAAGGAGGCGGGTTGGCTATAAAGAGTGTATACCCTGGAACATCTGGGAATACAAAGCAGCTGTAAAAATACGCCAACGCCGAACAGAGAGCGGTGGCTAATTAAGTCTCTCAAATTTGGTTACGAGGGCCATGGGGACTAAATACCCCCAGAACAAATCGACGTAGAAGGTAATGGGAATCCACTACGCTTATCTCCCATGAGAACTCTATGGGAAAAGTCAATAGAAAGGAATTTATTTACGTAAACAAAATCAACTTCGTGTCTGATCTTTTATATGAATTAATTTACGTAAACAAAATAAAATTGGTATCTCATTGCAGATACCAATTTATTTACGTTAACAAAATCGAAATGCAGTGATTACTGAGTAGTAGCAACAGTAAGTGTAATAATGATAGAGCAACATTTGCACTTTGCATAGTCTGCTGCCAAGATTCGATTATAATTTTCTTATTATTTTAACAATCCTAAGATGCTTGTGAAAAAACTGACCATGAGAAGAATACAGATTTCGGCAGTTAATAGAAAATATGTAGTAGCGTTTGTATGTGTGCAGATACATATATGTGTGTGACAAATGAAATGAATGCATTGGCACAAATTTCTAATAAAGCTGTAGAACCGCTGGACAAACAATCGAGGACAAAGAATACTTCACGGCTTTTTTCCGTTTCAGAACAATATTACTTTTGGCTTACGCCCAGATTAAAATAGCCTTTGCTTCCAAACGAACTGGCTGAACGATTTAACTAGAGTAATCCGAACGAGGCCTCCGTTTTTGTGCCGAGTTAAAATATGTATTGGTATGTCATCCACATATTACTGTTGTTGTATTATGTTTGCTTTCAAAATTATCCGTAGCTTATATTTCCTTCTGAAGGTATACGTATCGTGATTATCCGTACAGATGATTAAACTATCTTCGCGTTAATAAAGAAGGATTACGAGCAGGTACAACATACCTGAATCTTCTTCGAGTCGACAGCTGATCGTGAGTGATCAGCCATCGTGGTAAAAAAATTAATCGCAATATCTAGGGTGCGCCGGGCAGTATACATATGTATGTTTGTACTCAACCAGACATAGTCGCTGCTCGGGGAAGTTTTTTTCATGCACCCTATACTTGAATTAAATGTTATAACTCAATCATGCTATTTTCTAGTTAATTAATATAAATACAGATTTTCATTTTACAGTTTCTATCGATTTATCTACATTTAAAAAAGTAATTTCACGCCTGTAATCCCAGAAGTGGTAAGCAGAGGAATGTAATACATCCCCACGTTTCACCAGTTAAGTTTACGCCACATTTAAAGTACAAAGTCACAAAACGTTTGTTAGTTACCGCAATGTAAATATTGTATACATACAAATAGCCTCCCATTTCAAGGACAATCAATAACTCTTGGCGTACGTCCAGCTGAAGCTATGAGTTAACCTAAGCAAAGCCAGCTAGCTATCCAACTAGCTTTTGAAATCGTAGTTTGAAACTACAGGACTTAACTAACGGATGTTTTGTCGGAATTGTCCGCGTAGGTTCGGATCTATCCGAGGACCTTTTTCAACAGCTCCCGCGGTTTCTACATAAGTGTCATCATGAACGTATGTAGAAATGGCAACCAATGGCCCATTTCTACTGTTGAATTGAATTCCCTGTATTATACTTGTTCTTAGGAGTTTGGTAGGGAGGCATAAGGTAATCCAAATTACCCGGCAAAGGTACTGAGACATCTCACATTTGTAAAAGGGTTTTGATTTTGATGTCGATTGGATGTAGTGACCGTTCAAACTTAGGGCAACAACAAACGTTTGAATTTTCAATATAATAAACAAAACTTTTATTCATTGATGGTAGAAAGAAATAATTTGTATAATCGTGATTTTTATCTTTGTTTATGAATTTAATGTATTTAATCACGAAATGATAGTTTAAAAATTCTCATTTGAATTGTCATCTTCCTGACCGAAGGTTTTGCTCGACCATATAATTAGATTTAGATTGAGTACTCGTCCAAACCCCATCAGATTTGGTCTGTCTGTATCCGGTTTGTGTCTGTTACATTCTGAATATCAGCATTCCAATATCAGCATTCCACCGTGCTTGTGGTCTCCCATAAATTCGTAGGTATTCCAAATATGAAATTATACAATTCTATCTATTAGCTTTACGAAATTTTAAATGAACATAGGCCTCTCTTAATAAGCACATTCATTTGGTATTCCGTTCAGCCTAGGGCTTTCAGTATTCAGATTTAAATCAATCCTATTAATATTTTGTGATTAAGCATACACTTATCTCATATCAGTCAATTTAGGGAAGAGAGTCATAAAGTACTTCATTTTTGTGTTAAAAATATCTTCCTAAGTGCTGTCGGAGTTGTTTTAGAAGATTGAATTTCCATTTGGCACGAGGATAAATTGGATAACATTATAGAAAGGAAAATATTATATTATCTCGGGCGCAATTTGACAAAAGAGTAACAAAAAAGTGAAATAAATGTCGGAGTGTTTTTGATGAAATTCCTTACAGAGATCATCCGAATTCTATTCTATTGTGGGTTTTAGTTCAATTTGCTTAGACACTTCTACTTACTTCAGCTTATTTTACCTTGCATAGCGAAAGTATTATTGTCAAACAAATGAAAGTCCTGCAACGAGTATGAAATGTATGTATGTAGGTACCGCGTATGAAAAGAATGCAAGTAAACATTAAATAAAGTAAAAAAACTAGTCATTTTTTTACAAAAATCTCAAAACAACTGCTGATATAAGAGCGTGCATATAAAGAAGCAATTTAAAGCTAGAGGAAGACATAATATTTAAATCGTTATAATAGTTCCATTTTACAGATTCTTATTGTTCGATAGAATAAAGACGTGTAAAATTATCTCGAGACCTTCAAAAAGATACCAGCCTTTAACAGAGTTAATTTTTTAAAAGTAGACAATGTAAATATCTATTCAAAGCGAAACCAACACTTGACCGCAGGTCCGGCCAGCGCAGAGACATAAACAGCTTGAAATGAGCCAGCCGAGCTGAAACGGGCGATATGGTCGCTTCTAGCGAGTGCACGCCAACATGGCCGACGAAGAAAAATTACCGATACCCCCAACGTTTCTCGAGAAAGTTCTATTCTATACAACAGCTTCGTTCGTCCTCCTCGCAACGTTCAGTCTGTTCGCGTTCCTCTTCTTGGTGCCGTTCGTCATAGAGCCAGCTTTCACTACCATATTCATGCAATTCGATCCGGTAGGGGCGATGTGCGTGACGGCTCAGGTGAAGCATCTAGTCGGCGCCAGCAACTGCACTTGGGCGTCTTGCAGGGAAGGTTGCACAAAGGACTTGTACGAATGCACCCAGATACGCGTCAACTACAAACTGGGCTACCTACCGAATATAACCGCGACTGAATACGAAACTCTTGTGCGCGCTGAGAGATCGCTGCGTAAGGATTACGACTACGAGAATTACGAAGCACCAGTCGACAAAACTTATCCAGAAATGGAAGAACAGGAGCTAGCGGATGTGTTGCCCACCGGCTTGCAAGGGAACGACTCCGAGTGGTACTTCACCGGTGCGAGGTTGTTCCCGAACGTGAAAGGTTGTGGTTATCCGCCTATTTTGAATTGTACTATCTTCTATGGCAAGTACAGGGAACTTGGCACCAACTATACTTGCTACTACAGCCGCGTGGACCCCGGCTTAGTGATCACGGACTTGGATATGTGGCAGAACACGCTCAACTTGGTTTATGCCACGGCGATTCCGATCCCTTCTTTCATAATTTCCGTTATATATCTCACTTTTGCGTACTTTAAGATTTATAATACTGAAGAAGAGTCGGAGCAGGCTCCTCTGCAGAGCGACGCTGAGGCCATGGCCACAGGAGACGATGGGAAGCCCACTACTCCTGGGTCGGATACCTTTAGGGAAGACCTGGCGTGCTTTGGCCACCAGCTGAAGATGCAGCTGGCTAATGAGAAGCCTAAAGAAGGTTTCGAGTCAAACAGCCCTCCAATTTCAAATTCCGCGTCGCTGTCCGGGTGAGTGATAAAACATCTTTATTCAGTTAATAAACTAAATGTAATTTATTTCATTTTTTTGTTTACGAAATATAACTCGTTAAAAATACGTGTTAAAAATACGTCTATAATACTGTTGATTATTAATTTATTGACAAACAATTATGTAAATGACTACATTACCATCAAAATTTTGGATAAAATATCGTGATCGTCAAGATATCTTTACTAATTTTAGTATTCGGCATTAATTTTATAACAATAACCATACTAAATATATACGAGTCTGTACGTATGAAAATGATAAAAGCTTTGTAACTCGAATGTGATGGAAAGTGACTTGTTTAAAACTTCTTCATTCCAACATCATTGTTCCTATACATAAAGTCAAGTTGACTTTAGAAACAATTTTCTGTTTGAGAACATACTTTACTCAAAGAAAATATACATTTTGCATACATATACAGTCTTCGCATGACGTCCTTGAGTGATTCCAGAAAGTAACTTCGTGTTGTAGTAAAATTTTCATTCGCATAAGTGAGTTCTCGTAATAAATATGAAGATATTTTTTGTACATACATAAATTTGTTATTTTACTCAGAGAAGAAATGTTAAAATTGTGTTTTTATTTATGACCAAAAAAATATAATTATCAAAATGTATTCCTAATTTGGATATATAGATATATATTAAAGAAATGTGTCGGAGTGCCTTTGAGACTAATGTTGTTTATGACGCATAAATGCTGGACAGGATTCCAACTGGTTATTCAAGGGCAAGAGGATAAAAGTAAAGATTTCTTTCTGGAAACTTTATATTTGAAAATCATTAAAAAACGTGATTATTACTAAAATTCCAAATGTGATCGAGATATGATAGACATAAATATGATAAATATAAATATGTATGATAGACAAAAATATTTTTTTTTACCAAAAATATTTGTGTAAAAAATTATAGTCAACGGGCACCGACAAATAATTAATGTTTAACATAATACATGGCAATGTCATCATAATCCGTCAAACTTGAGTACTTTCGTAAGGTTTCCCTTACACAGTTTCGTTGAAGAAATTTATGAACATAGGTACGCTTTCAATACATTTGACTAGTGTAAATTAGATTATGTTCTTTTTGAATAATATATTATTATGTACATATACTTTTGTGACATACGGGGTTTTATGTCACTTGTAATTATAATGACATGTGTTTTTTACTTAAACTCATATATCATTGTGTATATACATATATTATATTAACGGTTAATAAACAATCCCCTGCCTTCCCACCTCGATTTGACTACCTCGTTGGTCGTATTGGTTGTAAGTGTGACTGCCGTTCAGGAGGTCCTGGGTTCGATTCCCGGGTCGGGCACTGTACAATTTTTCTAATTTAGATTTTCTAGTAGTGGCTCGGAG
>DWTO01001345.1:0-16528 GCA_018244755.1 Jemadia pseudognetus
CTGTTAATAATACCCCGTTTTACACCTAGTATCTGCAAACTTTACGAAAATAACGCCTTTGCGCCATAAAGGGTTAAAAACCTGCTCACTACATGAATAGCAAGAGCAACAATAATTTTGCTTTTTGAATGTTGAAAAATGTAAAATGGTAGCATCATTCAGTACATTTCCTTGATTTTATGAACTAGCTTGTATCTGTCATTATTGCATAGTTCATAATATATAGTATTTTTCAACGACTGCGTTTTAAAATGATTTTAAAACGATTAAATTGATTTTGTACATAATACTTGGTCATCTAAAGTGACATTCATATAACTTCAAGCTGTACCTACGACCTAAAATGTCAACTCAATTGTCAACGTAAACGTCGTTCTCGGTCGAATGAAAATGGCGTCTTTAAAGTGAAGATGACGCTATGTTGATTTGCTGTTTTTACTAGCTGTTATAATTTGAATTGAATAAATTAGGAGTAGCAATTAACTACAACAAAACATATATTCAGGTAACGTACGTTATAATATGTGTGAGACCAAATTGGAATTAGTTGTTAAAACATGGCATAAACACATTAAAAGTAATGTTATGTATTATAATGTAGTTTAATGGTTTCGAGAAAGCACTTATATTATAAATAAAAGTGGGTAATGTTGACTGTTTTTGTAGTATAGTAATAACTTTGGTATAACTCAAACCACAAGGCTAGTAAATAACTTAACCTATAAAACAGTAAGCTTAAGAGGCATAAGAACTTAATATAACCAGAGTGAGGGGAGCCAGGTTACATTTCCATGGTGTTTGATGGAGTCATGCTTATAGAATTCTCAGCCGAGTTCCTCGTGGATTAAATAAGTACCTTAAAACCTTTGATAAAAACTTTAAATAAACCTTAAGGTTTGTGTTATGAACTTGCAGAGTTTTTGCAATACATACCACTAAAAAGCTAATTATATTGCACTGGTGCATAGTAGATTAGAATATTGTAGTACTGTATAGAACCCTCATTATGATGCCTACATTGAATGATTAGAAAGCACTCAGAAAAAATCTCAGGCATTTATCATGTAGTTGCAATATAGGAAAAAACTGTTCAGTTATCAGAATCAGTTACAATACATACTTTTAGACTCTTTTTAATAGTCGGAAACTACTGTACAACATGTTTCTGTATAAACTAGTTAATGGCCACATCTTATTTACCTTCTGGCTAAAATTAATCTACCTGTTTCCGCAAGATTAACCAGGTCTCTGCAGTACAAGCCTTTCTCAACAAAAACAGCCCACCCAAACTAGTCACTGTAGAACAAATATTATTAATAATATCTTTTTCTGTGTTGTTTGCACCTGTAATTGAAGTAACAGTGATCCAGTACCTCAGTAACTATATTTTTATTACAATGCCATGGTGTTTACTTTGTTGATAAAACTTGAATAAATAAAAGTAGCATACAGTAAAGATGTACCTTTATAAGTGTACTCTTGGACATAACGTCAAAAACACTGATACTTGAAATTTTGAAAACTAGTCCTATTTTATCGCTACTAGACTACTGGTACAATATAATAACATGTTTGAACTATATAGAGTACTATTCAATATTGACTGTCTTGTTGGTTGAGCGATTGTAAGAGAGGCTGTTGATCAAGAGGACCTGGGTTCAAAACCTGGGTTGGACATTATTAGATTTTTGTAACTTAGAATTTCTTGTTCAAATTTATAGTAGTGACTCGGAATCTTTATTTGTGTCCGGTGTATGTGAATAGACTCACTATCTATAATGAAACATAAACATAATGGGTCAAAAATGGCAGTATACTATAGAGCTCTGCCTACCACTTTGGGGAGTACAGTAACCATCAGGTAATGTAACTAACATGTAGGAAACTTCATTAAATTATTTTGAATTTGTAGATTAACGACTGTCTAAACATTTAAAATCCTAGTAACCATTCTTTATCTTCTTTTTCAGGGCTAACCCATGTGTTATGGCTACTCCGAACAGTTACAAACAAAACACATCAATGTCGATGCCAAGCCCACAAAACAATCCGCGTTTGTATTTTTATAATACTTAACACAATTCATATTTATCCATAGACCATAGACAAGGCACTAGGACTGCCTGCATAGACAACATAGTTGTCTTTATATTTAATTGAATGTTTTGATTTGTAATATTAAACAAGAGAAATGCTAAATACTAACTGATTTAACATGTGACAAGTATGTAATTTGACATGTTCCAAGCATAGCAGGGTTGAATACAGTGGGTACTTGGTATTGCTTGTATCTAACTGTTGTATTGATCCTGAGAAGCATGATGCCTACCTATGCTTTTTTTTATCTCAAACAGTATTGCATCTGTAACATTACTATGATTTCTTTTATAATTTTTTTTCTTTATGCATTTAGTCTTACATTGTTCTCTTATATTGGTTTTGTTTCATGTTTTGTTATGTTGAAACAGACTACATGATTGTGGGGCCCCCAATGAGTTTCGGTATGATGAAAGGTAATACCACAATGTGATTTACTTTGTATTCTTTTTTTCCAAATTTTTGTTTTTATTCACACCCTCACTCATCTCGGATCTAGGTGCCGTGGGAGATTAAAATTATTAATTACACAAAATTTTTTCCCCATTCTCATCACACAAGTGATCACCATTTATATACATTTAAGATGTCTGTTGCCGTACCGTGTTCTCTCTTTTACTTCACTATCTGCTATATTAGAGCCTACTAAACTTTGATCTCGCTAGTACTCACCGCTCGCATACACTAATCTTCCATAACTCGTTATAGCGTTAGTTATTAGTGCATTATTAAGAATTTTTTTTTACTTTTGTTTTGCATCGTCCTGCTCCTGTCCCATCCCTTACGCTTTTTGTTTTTTCTTTCATTGTATTGCCGCGCTGCTTGGCTTGAAGGCGGTATGAATGCACCGCCTCACCATAACCAATACCAGTACCACCCGCAATACCAAGGTGGGCCAGCGATGGGCCACGCGGGGGGGTATGGCTCGTGGCAGCCGCAACCACAGCCCCGTTTCGGTGCAGAGAGCGCGCGGCGCACGGCCGGCGGGGGCGGAGCCTCCGCGGCGCAGGCTGGCAAGGATGATAAGACAAGCCCATTTGTTTCCACCTTGCACTCACATCCCGGGTTCCAGCCACAAAAGATCGGGAAAGGTGCTGGAGCGGTGAGTTGTTAAAAGCTCAAATTCAAACTATCCATTAGAATGCAATTCATATTATAAGGTTTTTAATAATACATTGGTGTTTTTAAAAGTATTTTAAAAATATATTAACTGAGCCTTATATTTTGAATAATTATTTTTCACAAGTTTTCCAACAAAAAGACTAGTATAATAAAAATAATGATTGTTTCATTTATTTATTACATCTTGTTTAATCATGCTGTGTTGAAGAGGAATCTATAATAAATGAATTAAATTAAAACACAAGTAACTGTTATAATTTGTTGGTATTAAATGAAATACGAACATTTGAACCAATTTTTGTCATAGAGCACTTGATTTCGTCTGAAAAACTGTCAAAAAAATTTTTACCATAGGGTGCTGGTCTGCCAAAACCGCCGAAACCACCAGAGAAGCCGTTGATGCCGTACATGCGGTACTCGCGACGCGTGTGGGACAGCGTTAAAGCGGCGCACCCGGACCTCAAGCTGTGGGAGATTGGTCGCATCATTGGTGGCATGTGGAGGGACCTGCCTGAAACTGAAAAGTCTGGGTTTATTGACGAATATGAAGCTGAGAAGGTAATCTAATATTTTTTATTGGAGAGTCAGAACACCTATACTATAAATACGGATATCCCATTTAATGATTGCTACAAAAATATAGAGCCACCCATATATTGCCAGTGGTGAGGATTTTTAAAATCAATAGTACAGTGAAAAACAGTTCATTTTTACTTCCATTATCTATTTTACTTTCCTTATAATAATTTTTACTTAAAATTATATTTTTATATTATACAGTCTTACCATATAGCTGTGTCGATATTTGTACATCAAAAATGTGTATGAAAAAAGGCATTAAAATAAATAATTATAATTTTTAAATTCAAAATTATACAACTACTTAAGACTTAGGATATGTTCACAATGCGCTTTTCTTTTAATCCATATATTTTGAATGTAGGCGCAGTACACAGAATTGTTGAAAGCATACCAATCGTCGCCAGCGTATATACAATGGTTGGCGCACAAGGCCCGAGGTACATTGATATTTGAACCGTATATTCTGAATGACAGGGTTTTGTGTATAATACCACCATATGGCTCACGTCACTGGCTTCATTAATGGGTTTAGGTGTGCATTCAATACTTTGTGTTCATTATTTCATATTGGCGAGCTTTGAACTTTACTGTTGAACAAATACTTGTGATTTAAAGGACAAAATCGCTTAAAATTTCTAAAATCTCGCTGATGTAATTAATAAACATAAATTGAATTATGTGTGTCATTATCTGTTTGATATTCACCATGGAGTAGTACATCATCATGAAATCATTATTCAAATAGAAAGACACTACATTTTATTACCACGAAAGTGCATAGAACACAATATATATGTTACATGCCTCTGCTCCTCTCATTGGTCATGTTGATTGCAAGCAAGGTACAGGAATGCCGATTGGGTAGTCCTGGGTTTGAATCCAGGGTCCGGTACTATTGGATTTTTCTAATTTAATAAGTACTAAACCCGGAGTCTGGAAATGTGCACAGTGTGTGGCAATAGGCTCACCACCTATTCCATAGTGGGACGTAAATGTAACTGGTGAAACATGGGTGTGTACTACATTCTTCTGCCTACCTCTTCGAGGATGACAGTCATGATGCTATGTTTACATATGTTACATATCAAGGACCAATGATGATATTACTTTAAATTGTGATGTGGCATAACATACAAAAATATTTTCACAATAAGGAAAGGAAAAAATATGCTATTTTAAAAGAATTGAAAAATTTCATTGATTTTGATTCATTTTAAATCTTCAATTTATTATTAAATACATTATTTTTGTAATTTTCAAAATTGTTATTGTAAGTATACTATTGTACTAGGTTTAAATTTGATTGGGCACCAGATAAATTTTAACTTTGTCAATAATAATAGACTTAATTCTGTTACTATGTTACTTTTCTTAATATGAACCATTTTATTGATAATGAACAATAACAAAAAAAACAAGAATATGTTTAAAACTATACTGCTGATTTACATACGAATTATATTTTATATTAATAGTTTAAACCCGTTTTATAGGAAACTAATCTTTTATCTATATGTAGTAATCTTGAAGGAGTACAGAGAGATCTTTGTGGCTCCTTAGAGACAACTGTCCAATTGCTCTATGAATTGGCAAGTGCAAATATAGCTTCATAATTACATTTATAGAGGATGTATACATATATCACTGAATCAGCCCTCGAATATGACGTCTGTGACTAACATAGCACCATAGTAACGCCAATTTTGTCCACATGCACCGTCACATACATAATGCACACCGCTAGTCGGAGTATGAGAAAAGTCTCAAGGCGTATCACAACTCGCCCGCCTACCTCGCGTACATTGCGGCGAAAAACAAGGCAGTCGGTAAGGGTTGAGCTGTTTGCATGCTTACATTGTGTGTTGTAAAATTGTTAATTGTGCTGTGGATTGCTATATGTGTTTGGCTTGCATAATGTTATTCGCTGTGCTATGGTGCAGTAAAGGCAAACTTTGTCATTTTCCATCAATATATCTATACTAATAAATGAAATTGGAGTGTCTGTTTGTAATATTAAAATAACCGCTTTTTACTAAATGCATATGTATGTATTATATACATGGTACATATACCAAAATAACATTTTTTACAATTTTTGGATGTGTGTCTGTCTGTTTGTTCCTGCTAATCCCTGGAACGGGTGCACCGATTTAGACGGGACTTTCACTGGCAGATAGCTGATGATGTAATAAAGGACTAACTTGGCTACTTTCAATTTACTTTCATTTACTAATTCAATTGTTAACAGCTAGTTGTTACCATATATAGTGAAAACTTAATGCAAGGGGTATTTCAATGCAAATTACTATAAATAAAGACATTAAAAATTTGTTAAGAAAATTTCAATACACTTCTATTGAATACCATCCTTCTTAACTCGTAAAAGCTTGTATTGATTTGTAAAAGTTTGTATTCACAGTCTGTGTAGAATTGTATATTGTTCTGGTCATTTCTGACGACTTTTCCTACAAGAGATCTTACAAAACTGAAGCTTAAAGAATCTTACCTTTGAGAACATTCTGGAAGCTTAACACATTGTTACAATTTTTAATGCCAATTTTAAATTGCACAGTATATGTTGCCATTAACAATAAGAAAGTTTTTGTATATCTTGTTTATATATATTATATTTACAACCTTCTATTTTTGTTTAGATTTTGTAGTAATCATATTGTTTGAGTGACTGTCACGACTACATCAACATGTCATAATATTATATTAAATAAAACTGCAATATTAACCATGCAAATCTTAGAAAGAAAAAAATTATTAAATTCACTATCAGAACTAATCATATTGATTTCTTGTAGTCTGTAATGACTCTAGCGTGGTCCAGATATTTTATTGATATTCAATTAATGAATACTAGACAAAAAATCGAGTTTTTTTAAAATATTACATTAATTACTGTTTTTAATGGTACATACAAATATTATTGTCTTTTTAAAATAAATTAATTGAAATATGTACTGTCATCATCCATTTTTTTCTGTCTCTGTGTATATCTTGGCCACTCTGTATAAATTCAATTTATACTGCAATTTTTTATACAGTTGCACAATATGAATATTTTTTGAATCGAATGCCTAACTTTTGTTGATAGTGTTTTAATTTATTACAAAATTATGCTACATTTAAAATGCAGCCTCTTTTCTAACATAAGCTTATTTTTTTTCTATATCAATAATATCTAATTCTCAATGCAGTGCAAACATATTGATTATTTATCATTATTCTTGAAATGAAATGCCACTAACCATCTTGTAGTGTATATGATAAGTATATAACATATGTGTGTGTGTGTTAGTAGTAGGTAATCTTGAGGAGGAGAGTTCAAGCAAGAAGGGCAGCTCACAGAAGGAACAACAACAGCAAGACAGAAGAATTGACATCCAGCCTGCTGAGGATGAGGAAGGTGAGTAGAAAGCTATGGTAGGTTTTAAACGTTTCTTCAAACATAACACTTGCATTATTTATGAAATACCTTGTATTATTTCATACTTAGAAAGCCAAGAAAAGGTCAGTCAGAAATCAAAGCGAATATATTTCAATTGCAGTTGCATTCTAATAATTTAATATTTTCTAACCCTATAATCCCTTATAAGGGTGGATGTAACATGAGCTTGTTCTAGTTTAAAAAAAATGATTGATGAAAAAGCTTTGTCAGTCAGAAAACAAAAGCATTATTATCGTTATGTTGGTATTATGATTGTCCAAACAGATGAAGTTCCTGACCGTCTTTCTCTTTTTCTTTTTCTTTTTCTTTCTCAGCTTAGTAACCATCCGGCTTGTGTTACAGACCAAGACGAGAGCCTGTCAGTGAAGCACGTCGCCTACGCTAGGTATCTGCGCAACCATCGCCTGATCAATGAAATATTCTCCGACACAGTGGTCCCTGACGTGCGCTCCGTGGTCACCACCGCCCGTATGCAGGTAACTTCTTGATATATAGATATATTCCCACTATCATTGACAAGATCATCATCAGTAATCCCTTTATCATTCCTTTGCTGGAAACATGTCTTTTTTCTAGACTGAGTCTGAACCTTGTACAATTAATTTCTTTCTGTGGCAATTTAAGAGTGCTTGTACATCTAGTTGTAAAAAAAATATTTTTAACAACATTATGGAGCGAATATTTATTCGGGACATTTCCATTATTTAATCATCTTTTATTTTTCCCTTAGATCTTGAAGAAACAAGTACAGTCACTGACAATGCATCAGAAGAAACTGGAAGATGAATTACAGCAGATTGAGGAGAAGTTCGAAGCGAAGAAGCGCAAGTTCATAGATAGCAGTGAAGCCTTCCAAGAGGAGTTGAAAAAGGTTTTTATCAAGTTTATATTATTCTTAGCCAATAAAAATAGTTGCAACTTTAATTAGGTTACATCCACACAAACAAAACTAGTGGTGGTGGTCTTCCACAGTTCCAAATACACAATTTAATAATGGATGTGTTAAATGTAGAGTGAATTGAGGCTTTGACCCTCTTTGAGCAAAGCCTGAAAATAATTCTTCATCAAAACTATCAACTTCTCGGGTACTACACTTGTTCATAAATTACACTATTCACTTACCATAGTGGTATATCTGCCTATTTGCTAGGTTAAATTTATATGAAGCCAAAGAAATCAAACGAGTTAATTTTGTTTTTATATTTGCATTGTCTGACAGCATTGCAAACCGGCTGTGGACGACGAAACCTTCTCGCGGATGGTGGAGCGTGCGTTGGAGCAGATGCGGCGCGGCATCAACCCCGCACATCCGCTCGCCTCACTGCGAGAGAGGAAAGATGAGGTATGTCATGTTAGATTCTGTGATACCATAACACTCTTAGTGCTACCCACTGGGAGACAGATACCACAGTGTGTGTTTACTGTGGCAAACTAAGAAGGTTTAGATAGATTTATCAGCTGTAAAAGTGCAGTTCAATTTTATTACAAAGTTAGTGCCTGTTTGGCATATTCAATAAGGCTCAAAACTTAAGTATTACTTTGTTTAGTTCTAATGAATGATCATTAGATATGCAAGGTTTTATTAATATTGTACACAATGGTTGCTGTCAAATGTACAGAATACATCTGATACTAAGGATAGTTTTAAATTATCATGTTGATTATATGAGAGTTGATTACCATAATAGAGATTTCAGGTGTGATTCACAACATTATTTCTACAAAGGATATACTGTGGAGTGTAGTACATTTCCACGATTTACTAATTAATTATAATCTCGCCATGGAATAGGGGGTTAGCCTATTTTAATACACCAGGCAATATTTATTGTGTACCACTATTTCACAGCATTGCGAAATAAAATCTATTTAAATTTAATAATATTTTAGCCAATGGAACAAGATCAAAACCCAATCAAGACAGAGGCCAATGGGCCAAACCCTCCAACTCAAGTGGACAAAGTTTCAACCACAGACGTCAACAAGCCAGATGGCAATGTCACAACAGAGTTGAACAAACCTGAAGCCGACAACAAAGAATCGATGACAGCTGAGAGTAATGGAAATGTCGCAGAGTCTGAAGGTAATTTTTTTTTCCATTGAACATGTTTATATGAGTGAATTTGTTTTCATTGTTCAAAAAGTGCACAATAAAATCATGGCTAACAAACATTGGCACCTATTTGTTTACACCTTTTGTGTTGTTAATGTGTCTGGTGTGCTACCTGCTTACCTGATTGTGTGATTGTGTGTGACTTAGCCTGCCATGTCACTGAACGATTCATCTGTGCCATCTGCAAGTGTCCAAAGAGTCCTCCTTATTTAAGGCCCGTAAACGTTGCCAACCAATGCTTGATCAACATGGTGGTCTTGACTGGCATGTCACTATTTGTTAAACATTTCGTGATGATAGTTTACATTATTCCTTTTACTATTTCATATTTAGATACAGATCTCGACTTACTACTGATGATATTGTTCAATTAATCAAATTTATGAACCCAAAACCTACATGTCTTAAAGTAATATTTTTTACCTTCCTACCATTGACCAACAATCAATTGTAGGTGAGCGTAAGGAAGAAAAATTGATGGAGCCCAAGATAGAGCCAAAGGAAAACCCAGG
The DNA here is from genome assembly GCA_018244755.1 of Jemadia pseudognetus. Taxonomy (NCBI): domain Eukaryota; kingdom Metazoa; phylum Arthropoda; class Insecta; order Lepidoptera; family Hesperiidae; genus Jemadia; species Jemadia pseudognetus. The sequence goes on from DWTO01001345.1 coordinate 9,884, forward strand.
GGCCCCACCCCCCATGCCCACACAACATATAACTTCACCACCCCACCATGGTAAACACGAATTCATTACTTTTTACACAACACAGAAACAATAATTACTGATGTTGAGTTTTGACCGAAAATGTAACGACGCTAGCGGTGATTGTGTGTTGCGTAAAGAACTGTTAATTTTTGGGTTGGAATGGTTTGGTCATGGTGTCTGACTAACTTTAATTTAAATGCATTCATAAACTCAATGTACCCATTTTGTGTTAACTGCTAATAATAATTTTGAAAAACCTTGAAAACTCTATACTTAGTCATAATAGTACAACAATTGTAATACTTGCTTTTACTACAGATAAAATAAACGTTAACACACTTTTGAAATTGTACTTCTCAGCCTAGCTCTTCATGGATGATAGGCGTGATGTTACTCAGTTGTTACGTAAGATTGTAATTTGTATGAGAACGCGGAGTTGAATGTTTAATTTTTTTGCAGCCATGATGATGCCACCCAACCCTAATGCACCATCACATCCTGGGCCACCCCCGCACGGGGGACCACCGCCACCACCAGGTGATAATGTTGTTTGTTTTTATAAAGTAAACAAATGTGCCACATCTCTTGTCTCTGACTGTCTTGACTCTGTTCCATCAGGCGGGTACGGCGGAGCGTACGGCGGGCGCTACTACAGCGGGTACGCGGGCGGGTTCGCGGGCGGCTACGCGCACGGCTACTACCCGCCCGAGCACTACGCGCACCACGCGCCCGCGCCCGGCGCCGCGCCCGCCGCCGCGCCCGCGCACCACATGCACCACGAGGTCAAGCGTGAGTACCCCGCGGGCGTTCGTCTCTCATCCCTTTAGTAGGCATTGTTACCTGCATGCCTATATGTTCATTACGGTACCGTACGGCGATGTATATATATATATATATCACCGTAAATGTGATCAAGATTGAATGCCTCAATCGGTCAAATGGTCACAAGCTTGACTGCTGATTGAAAGGTAGTTTCGATCCACGGGTTGGGTACTCCGATTTTTCTAATTTAGATTTTGTAGTGGCTCGTAAAATGTCCCTGGTGTATGGCAATAGGTTCACCACCTATTCCATATTGGGATGTAAATGTAACTGGTGAAACATGGGACTGTAGGAAGTGAAATGTGGGAGAGGGAGTGTACTACATTCCTCTGCCTTTCTTTGGGGATTACAGGCATGATGTTACTTTTTTATATATATAAATAATTAAATAATATAATTTATTACAATGTTCATTGTCTTTTATAAACAGAGGAGGAGCCGCCGGCCAAGAAAGAGGCTGAATGATTGTCACCAAAGCGCGTCGTAAAACGGCGTCGCAAAGCTAAGGACACTCAGTAGGGCTATACAAAAGACCTATGAATGCATGTACCGTTTAACATTGGACCAGAGAGTACATGTACAGTTGGACGATTGTTTTAAATCGCACGTAATACTGAGTGATGGAACCTTTAATTGGTGATAAGTTAGTTTGAAATTATTCTAGTGTTTAATTATTTTTAATATTCAGTGTATTCAAAGAACTTTATGAAGACAAGTGAATTTATTTTTGAATATGTATTGTGTATTTTATATAATGTATATAGATATATATTGTGCATTTTAATTTCTGATTAGAGATGTTTTAGGGTGCTATGGGGAAATCATCCAGAAATCTCTATCTGTCTAATTACAACAGCTTTTTGTAAATATTGTATAAGGATTCGATTCAAGAAAATTAGATAATATGGATAATATAGATCGATGACGGGAAGATATTTGGTAGACAATGGGAGTTGTATTTTGGTATGATTCGTAATATTGTAAGTATAACATAGGCCTCCTCTGAGGGGTTATGTCCAACGTCTATGTCCAGCAGTGGACTGCAAATGGGTGATGATGAATTACAAAGATTTGATAATACACTGTTTCTAAAATAAGTATTTAATATGGGAGTCAAGTTAATTTGTGAATACAATTAAGTGACCAATGCTTTTTTAGATTAAAAATATGTATAATACAACAAAGTTTTAAAACAGGGCCATAACAGTAGGTCTATTTAACCAGACTTACATGTGAAGTTGACTAATAGAATAATTACAGTGTAGCTTCAAATGTAATTGTCTATAATTAAGTTGTTAGTACATTTATATACATTATGGTGATTATATTTGAATTGTAAAGTAAAAATAGCACATACTATTGTACTACATTTAATAATAATCCTTACATACTTAGTACAATATTATTATTATGTTAATTTTACAATAAATAGTATCTTGGGTAATATCGAAATATCTATATAAAGATAAGAAACATTGCAATAATGGTCAATGTTTATACATATCCAATCAGATAGTTTATCTTGATGATAGATGTGGCTGGAAACTCAATTGAAAAACAATATTTCCCCAATAAAATGACAATCATGTATATATATATATGTATTATTCTTGATTTATGCAAACCATTCATATTAACCTATTACTAATGATTAATATATTATCAAGCAATATTTGATCACACATAAGTTTAATGGAATAAACAATAAGGCAATGTATTGATCACTAAACAGTGTGATGCAAGAAGCAATCTCATTTTTAATATAATGGATATTTCTTAAAATACTAACTAGTGCAAGTATTCGTCCCAAACATTCACACTAGTGTAAAGCCATCACACAACTACAGATAGGAGCACAAAGAAAGCGGACTGAAGAATATCAAATGTTTAAAATTAATTGTTTGCTTTTATGTAAATATTGTTATCGTGATTGGTGTAATGAAACAAAAGTTTACTAATGAATATGTTGAAAGATCGCGATCGCCACTTTATCTATTCTCCTCTATCTGGATGCGGTTACTGTTGCGACCGAACTGCGCGATTATGGGCTGCCCGCTCAGGATGGTGCCGTGGATCTCGTCCAGCGCCTGAATCGCCAGGTCCTCCTCTGTAATAATAAATAAAAGCTTTGAAAAATAATGCATTGTTTAATTCAACATTAACCTTATATTTTATCATGATGGAAAAGTACATATATAAATGATGACAACAATACCATTGCAGTAATAATTTAATAAGGACTTGAATATTTTACCATCAACTACATTATGTTCAGATCATTTAGGTTCAATTATCTTCTTTTTTATTAACAAAACCCAGTGCAATGGTTTTTGGTAAACTGATAAACGAAATCCGAGTAGATTAGCTCTGTTATTTGTATATTATCGAAGTGTGTCCTTGTCATGCTTAAAGATGAGTGTTTCCAGTTTCTTTACAATACTCACTTTGGAAGGTAACAAAAGCTTGGCCCCGCATGCGCCCAGACATAAGCCGAAGGTCGACGGGTCCACCATTGTCTAGTAGAAACTGGTTGAACAAGAGTGACAGTTGGTCCTGGCTCACAGAGGGTGCTATGTTCTTTAGGTATAATGTCTAGAAGAAGATAAAAGAAACATGAAATGTTAGAAAATGTAACAAACTGCACCCAATTTATGAGCATGCTTGTTGGAACCTCATAATGCTTAAAATGTAATGCTTAGAATCAACTCCACAGTGGGAACGGTATTGTTGGAACATGACTTGTATAAGAAACAACATCTTTCAGAAAAAGTTCTCATTTCCAAATTGTAGAAAACTGTTGAGACTGCTGAATCTTTTAATATGCAGTTTGATAAAAGTTGTTGTTATCATCTGAATTTTCTGAGGAAAAACAGTAAGATATGACTTTTTTTCTTTGTAGCATGCCTATAATCACCGGAGATATAAAAAAAATTTAGTACATTCCCACATTTTACCAGTCACATTTATGTCCCACTATGGAAGTGATGGTTGATCTATTGCCATAAACCATATATCTAGACTTAGAGTCAATAATAAAAAACATAAGTTGGAAAAATCCAATAGTGGCCAACATATTTATAAATATAATTTGTTTTAAAAATACTACCTTTGAAGGTATTCCAGGCTCATAGTCTTTGAAGCGATCAATCTTCTTTATATCATCCAGGCACATCTTAGTGCCTTCAAGGAGTTGTTCTTCTGCAGGATTTATTGGATTCACAATATCCACCGCCTGATATTCGTCCTCACTGTCTTCGTCATCATTATGTAAAGGTTCCAGCCTCAGAATTTTGTTTTCTTTAACTGTATACATTATACGCTTCTTGGGACCAATGATTTTCTGACGGTTGTCACCTTCAAGGTTCTGAACTCTGCTCTTCTCTGGTATTTCTTGGACATCCCACAAACTTCCGGAGTTGCTTGGTTGTTTTGATGAACTTGCTAAATAATAAAAAATTATTTCTTTTTAGAGTTAATATTAATGCATGAATAAAAGAATAGTTTATAGTTTTTGATAAACATAGCTAATTCAGTAAATTTCAAGTTCCTAAAATTATAATCATGATAGAGAATATGATTACACTATAGTCAATGGTTAACTACTAAGTTATATTAACTATTCTACTAATTTCACAAACCTTGTTGAACAATTGCTTTATGTAACTAAACATTTTGATGTCGATTGGAATTTTAAAAAAGTGATTAATTAGAATTTTACATAGAATTTAATTTTAAAATATCACCTTCAACAGGGATCATCGGCTGCTTCTGCTGAGCTAGCAGTCTTTCCTTCTTCCTTTCCATTCGCCGGAGCATTTTGCGTCGTTTTGTTATAGGAATCATATCTTCATTTCTAAGGTGACCAAACAATTCATCATCGAGATTTTTCAGATTATTCATGGGATGTCCCTCAGGATAGAATGCTATATGTTTCTGTGCTAACAATTTTTCCTCTTGTGGAGTGGAGGATGTGCTCGGACGGTTATCATAGTCTTTTGAACTGCAACAATCCATTGTTATACAGACTATTAAATAATTAATTAATATTATTATTATTTTCTATATATCACAAGAAGGAAATACTCCCCTATGTTCCAAATATATCTTTTTTTAACTATGTGCATATAAAAACTGTAAACAAATAATGAAAGCAGTCCAAGTCTATGCTTGAAGTAACTTGGTTTTATTGTCCCTAATTTCACACATTAGGATCCAATACTTACGGAAACATGTGATTAAATTCTAAAATATCTGCAATTTTTTGCTATTTAACTGCTTTGTTGGTTGCCAGTGTGATTGCCAATTGGGAGGTCCTGGGTTCAATTCCCGGGTTGGGCATTACAAAATTTTTCTAGTTTAGATTTTCTAATAGTGGCTTGGATTCTGGATATGTGCATGGTGTATCGCAATAGGCCTACCTATTTTATAGTAGGGTAACTGGTAAAGTGTGGAAGTGTTCTACATTCCTCTGCCTACCTCTTTGAGGATTACAGGTGTGATGTTAAATTCTGCTATTTTTGTAGCCAAAGACATCTTGATTTTGGTAACAAACATTAATTACTGCTTTATATTATTCAAATATAAGCCATTGTGTCTACATACACTCTCAGATGTACAACAGTTTACCATGACTTATGTGACCTCTGCTCTTATATCATCCAAAAGTTTCATGTCACATATAATCAAAATAAAGGTTATAATTTTAAATAAGTTACTTCACAGTATAGTAAAAACCGCTTGGGAGGCCAATGTCTAACAGTGTACTTAGACAAGCTAATGATGATAAATCAATTTATACTACAGGATGACCACGCCAACTCTGCACCACTCCAGTACCCATTGTGAGGGATACAGGTTAACATTCCACTTGTATTTTGGATGTTTCCAAAATATCTTTAAGCTATTAAGTTGTAACTATTAAATCTCATGAATACCTGAGGTTTAATAATTACAACTGTAATAATCATTCCAATATGTCCATTCATATTTGCAGAAATTTTTGGGACCCCTACTGCGATAAGAAAGAAATTACAGCTGATTAGAAAGACAAACAGAAAGAAAAAATTATTGGTATACAATAAAGGATATTATTATTATTCAGAGTTCAGACACAAACAACAAACAAAATATAGAGGTCTTAATCTAAAGATATCATTTACAAATGAAGTCTATGCTGCATCAAACCTCTGAAACAGGCAAGACTCAGCTTATGTCCTACTATATGACAACAATGTTCAATCAGGCCAAACATCAGTATTAAAAATAAAAATAGAAATAGCTCAGGCATTTGTCCACTCAGGAATGATTGTGGACAAAAAAAAACAGGTTGTACTATTGAAAGCTGAAATAAAAGTGAATTAACAATCTATTATATATACTAGTATGTTCTAATTGAACAATATATGAATGACTAAAATCTATGAAATTTGGTATAATTAATTAATTAATTTTATCTATCTATTTGATTACTAACCTTCACATAAAAAAATTACATTACACCTTTAGTCAGCTGTACATTAGACTAATATTTAAGCATATATACCACAGTGTCTAATAATACTTATATTCGTTCTTATTTACAGAGGTCCAATAAGACATCACTTACCTTTCAGGTGTTGAGTGAAAATCACTGATTTTGTTGTAAATAATTTCCAGTCTGCTCTCCAGAACACTAGACTCGACTTTCTTCCTCTGATCCAGTAAGCCAGCTTCATTCTCCTGGTACAGTTTCACCTCCTCATTCGTCAGACCGATTTTCTTTAACCACTCCAAATCCTGTATATCTTTCTCAGCTTTTCTAAA
>DWTO01001346.1:0-16528 GCA_018244755.1 Jemadia pseudognetus
ACTGAATGTTTTATCCTTTTCTATCATACTCAGCGTACTCCGGGCAAAAACGAGACAGCCTACACAATAACTCAAACGTAGCGCTCGAACGTTTATGAATATGGAGGTGAAAACGCAACAATGCAAATGACGAAGCGGGAGGTGGTATATTTACAAACCATTCTAATAAATACAGAATGCGAATTGAAAATACGAAAAAATTAAGAGTACGCCGTAAATATTGTAATTTATTCTAGCGCTTCCGTTAACACAACTAAATATTTTTCGATTTATGTTTCCGCTACATGAAAATCAGGGCATGTTTCTGTATTTTTTATACAATACCATGGAAAGAAGTTCCACATGGCCACCAGGTCTTACTCTAGGCAGAAATTCCAATGATAGCCGATAAACATACATCACGTATATTTCCAAATATCCATTTCTGTATATGTTACATCCAGACAATTGACCCTAATTTATATAATTGAGTATTTATCTCAGACGAGAATCGAACCACGAGATCCAGTTTGCTAAACATAGTCACTAATAACTAAATCAACAGTCAAATTAAATTCATGTATTTATTTCAGTTCTTTTGTCCTGCTTTGCCTGGAACCTGGATTTGTGCTCGGTGTGTAGCAATAGGCTCGCCCTCTGCTCCATGATGGGACGTAAACGTGACTCATGAAACGCGAGGGTGTACTGCACTCCTTTACCTATCCATTTCCTATCGATTTCCAAGCGTGATGTTACTTTACAGCTTTATTATAAAGTTGTATTATAAGCAACAACAGTTGTTCTTCACGATAACAGAGACGCAGATATGAAGCAAGCAGTAGCATACATGCCAATTCTCCAGTCGTATTCGCCAGCCGTCACAAAAACTTCCCATCAAGTTCTCATGACATAACATAACAATTTAGTGAGTAAGCCTCAGCTGAGATGACAAAACTCCTTTAAATAAAGATTTTAAAAAGTTTTCATAACCTAAAACTATATTAAAACCACAACTGGCACTGTTTCATAATTCTATATGTATGTTTCATTGTTCATACGCAATCAACCACGCAACTGTTCCGTAACTGATACAAAATATTTTCAATTTCCCGATGAAACCCAACGCATCCTTCATATTTAGCTACATGCCTACATACTCGTATAAAAAAATCGAATTTAATAGCAGTAACTTAATTATATTGTTCGTGTATTTATTCATCTAACAAACGTTTATATCAGTGTTGAGTGATGAATGTGGAAGTGGCACGACAGGTGTGCAAGAATAGATTAGAGATATTTGGCACTGTGTTCTCTGCCTACCCCACAAGGGACCAGGCGTACGATTATGTATGTATGTATATCATTGATAACATTAACACGAGGATTTTATCGCCATTCTATTCAGAAACACGAAAATTATCAAAGAATCCTTTGAAACAAAACTTTTTTCAATAACTGACTGGCTGTACAATTCGTTAAACGCAAACCTGCTAACGGCATAAAAAAACGTTCTTCGGTATTCTGTCTGTGGCAGCCATTTTGAGACGCCATTACGGATTCGCGGGCGTAGTTTCCCGCGTTAAATCATTTCGAATGGCGCGAAACGACGCCCGAGTCGTATTCTTAAGTTTTGTTTAATACTCGAGTTTATCCGTTGATTCTTTTCTTTATGTTACTTTCACATTGTTATGAATTTGGTTGGCTTATAAAAAGTTAGCTGCCTCGCCTATTACATGAACGTTTATGAGTCGGATTGAGCATAAAATATGTGACAAACAAATGTATGTTTCATTGTGTAGTGCAAAAGGACGTTTTATTTATGACATACAAGATGCGCACAATTAACAAAATGGCGGTCTTATAGCTGTTAGTGCTAGTGTAGCTTCTTTTAGTTAAGTTAGTGCTAGTGTAGCTTCTTTTAGTTAAGTTAGTGCTAGTATAGATTATTTTAGTTAAGTTAGTGCTAGTGTAGGTGTATTTCTTTAAAATGCTCTTAATAATAGTGAAATATTATATAGATTACAATGTATACGTGAAATAATGTGGATATTTTTAAATATTCTAATATACACGTGATACATATTAACTAAAATATTTGTCTATGTTAGGGTTGCCAACTGTCCTGTTTATCCAGGACATGATAGACAGGACAGGGTAGAATCCTGGGACGTCCTGGATAGTTTATAAGCAGCGCTATGGGTTTTTAAAAGCGTATAATATAATATAAAGCGTATAAATAAGGTAATGTATTTCATAATTCGCACGCCACTTTAGCAATGTCTTCATTACGTATAACAATTCAAAATTCAAATTTCATTTATTCAAAATTGGTTCAATAGAACACTTTTTGTACGTCAAAATGAAATTACCACCGCTTCGGAAAATGCCTCGCTAAATAAATTATAATATGATTATTATGATAAATATGATTATTGTATTATTCGTTGAATTTTATTTACTCTTTTTTCGCAACATATAAATTAACTATTGCTACTGTATTAATGCGTCCTGGTTTCCAGTTGAATTTCCCTGGCTTTTCCTACTTCACATCCTAGTTTCTGTTATTTGGGATTGGCAAATGTACCTACTCTACGTTATAACAATAAATTTTAGAATACATGAAAGACAGGATCAAACTATTAATCTAATTCAATAAACCAAATTCAACCAATTCCGACAACTTCATTCATTGCAAGACATATACACTAATGAATATCATACATATGTATATCGTCTTTTTCTCCTTCACGCCTGTTACCCCCGAAGGGGTAGGCTAACACTCAAAATTAACCTGTTGTGTCATAACTATCATATATTGTTATAGATGTTATACATTAGGTTTGAACGGTCTTCTGGCTGTGGTGGCGCGGGAGTTCAAGCAGGGAAAACAAAGTCAAATCACAGGAATTAGATGCGAGAATAATTAATTTCCAAAAGAATATTTCACCTGACTTAATAACTTTTTACAGTAAAAAGATTACTTTGAGGCTCTGAGTGTTTTATTATTTTCGGCCCGTGTCCTCTCCACTATACTTTTATAATGTTGTGACCTTTTGAAAATATCAAAGAGATTTTTTCTGAATATATGATACATTTCTCTCGGTATAAAGAATATGTTGTTATTAATACAGAATATAAGAATTTCAAATTAGAGAAAAAATTATAAACAGAATAATTAATGGAGTGATATCGCTCGTCTTCAGGAGAGTACCTACTTGCTGATAAACGAAAAGTATTTTGCGCAGATAAGCCTATCTGGTAGCTCCTAAGCTTCAGCTCCAGAGCTAAAAGACGCGCGAACAGTTCTTTGTTAATTCGTTTTATCGTTACATAAGTAGCGGGAAGTAAAATTATTAAAGGCATAATATATAATATAGTAACTAGTAAAATTTTATAATTGTTTTTCTTAATGGTCTATAGAAAATATATGTATGTCATCTGTGCCATCGTATCATTTGTAACGTAGAGAAGAGTTAAATCTGCTTGTTAGATTTCATTTAGAAATAAGCGGTACCGCAATACACTTTAGTTTAATTTTTATCTGCGCAAAGCATAAAACTTGTTCAAAAATGTACAATGGCGTCTCAGTTAGAGATATGCTCAAATATATTACGTGTGCATGATGTACTTTGTTGGAACTTTTCCAGAATTTTAATTAATAATTCGCCGCGAAGTAATTAGCTAATCTGAAAGATTTACGAGTAATTAAGGTACGTTTGTCACGGTTAATCCCTGACGGGAAGGTGGAGAGGGATAACAAATGGTGGAAGGGATAAAAAAGGTGAACCGTTTATTGTTAAATGATATGGAAAAAAAAATCGGTTACCTAAGTACTTTTCCCGCCAATTTGTCCCGCGGTACACGTCATTCCAGTTTCGCATCGTTTGACGTTTTATTAGACGGAAAAGCATTTATAAAATAAAGTATAGGTACCTATATTAAACTGAAATTTTCCAACACTTTATATGTTAAACAATATTATTATAATATGTACTTAAAGATAATAGCCAGTACGAACTGGCTATGAATATTTTAACTGCTATTATTACAACTCACAAATAAAAAACGAATTACATCACACTACCGCCAAAATGATACCATCGCCAAGATTGAAACGCAACAAATTCCCCGGCTCCGACATTTATATATCAAAATTATACTGTTAGTAGAAACGAGATAAAATCAGTAGATACGAACAAATAAAAGACAAACCACTTACAGAGCTGTATATTTATTTGCTATGCTCGTAATTCGGGAGCAAAGAGTTTTTTATGTGTCAATATATAATCCAACAAGGGGTCGTTACGAATACGCCATTAAGACGATTGTGCGGCGTTCTAAAAATGATATCCTGCGGCCTATGTGAATATGAGTTATTCATATAAGTTGTATAAATCAAACAAATTTGCGGCTGGGCAAACCTAGGCCTATGCCCAGCAGTGGACTAAGATATGCTGATCATGATGATGGTGATGATATAAATGAGAAACTGTACTCTAAGATCCCCAGTCCGTGTGCCCGTCGTGGTCTCAGGCAGAAAACCCCTTGTGGGCAAGTGATTAGCACTGACAACACAAGACAAGCTAATTGTGATAATGAGTATTATAATATAAGATTGTATTTAAAATTTCATTGATAATTTATTTATTTCATAAAATGAACTGGACTGTTTTTCCTTACGTATAGCGCAACTCGAACAACTGTCTAACAGAATGTTTCGTATCGTACAATCCCCAAGTTTCACGAGTAACGACAAGTTGTCAGACTTGAGCAAACTATTCGCTTCAACACATATAAAGTAATAAAAATAATTTCGATGTTGTCGTAGTACAAGTTCAGGTATTGAAGCTATGTTTGCCGCATCACAACTTTTCCGAAGTGTACGTTGTATGTTTCGTTCAATTATAACTAGATGGCGTTGTACGGATGACCGAATCACGCTGCTAAGAATTAATGTAACAAAGGATCGTAATACAAACATAGTTCTCGATTGAAGCTTTTAATTGTGTATCACGTGCTTGCATCGGTGAACACAGCTCTGTATGTACGACTAGATATACTCAGCTGTCACGCGATATGTTTTTATGTATATAAGTGCACAGAAGACGGATGAATGGTGCACATTGTCTGTAAATATAAAAAGACATTTGACACTTGATTGCTCCCTGTTTAATCTGTAAGGGTCCTGGTGCAACGATACAATGATGTCAGCAACGCCCTGTAAAAGACGATTGTGCTTGCGAGATGTCGTTAGTTAATTAATAATATTGTGCTACTAGCCAAGCACCACATAGTGCGGCGTTCGTTCATGTCTACAATGTGGTACAGTTAAAACAATGTACTCACAAGTTTAGTATATAAAGTGTTATATATAAGCTGTCGTCTTCCTAGAGTAAGTTCGAGGATGGTTGTAGGTATGTATCTATAGGCAGTGGCGGCCTCTTTTGTCTGCTGCATGCTAATATTTTTTTACAAGAAACATCGACTCGACTGGCGAAGTCACTTAGTGTTATTTATATGTTGGTCAAATAAAACTTGTACATAGTCTGTTGCTGTGGTAGTGGTGAATAAAACAAACCCAATGACGAAAAGCACTTACGAGCGATGGCGGAGTCACTAGATATGCCAACAGCTGTTAGTAACTCTACTTGCTTTGAAAAATACGATTTTTATTTGATAAAAAAAAAATATTTTATTTTGAACTTTTTGCTTTAGGCAGTGACTCAAACAGGTTTACAATACAATTTCTACAATCATTCTCTGTCAATACTATTTTCAGTCCCTGTATATATTGAGGATCCAGTCGGGTTGCTTCTTGCTTACAAGTCTGCCCTCCTGTTAATACATTTTCTGAAAATAATTCCAGAAACAGTCAGTTTGTATGTAGTTTATTGACTGTACAGTTCTTTTCAATTTAAATATTTACTGTTAGCGCTGATGCAAACGGATAGAAATCGTGAGTTGATTCTTCAATCACAACAGTGCGTCACGAAAAACAGTTCCCAACATTGGCTACTAGGCGGCGCTAGAGGGATAGAACACAACGGGACAAGATTACCAGTTTCTGTCAAATTATTTTCAGTACAAGATTACGACACATCCAGCGGTTCTGTCTCTCCGGCTGCTACATTAACCTTCCGTCCATCACATTACGTACCTACGTAAAATTTATATACACCCTTAGAAGCGACCCAAAGTGCTGATATCCCCGCAGACCCGAGCGTATTTTATTTCTTTCGAGCCCCTAGTAATTATTTTTCTTCACCGAGAAGTACTAAAAAGACAATATGTATTTATTTTTTTACCTTATCGTGAACCAATACATAGGCTTAATAAATGTTATGTTATTAATGTTCATCAGCGTTAATTTAATAATTATCACATTAAATATCATATTATCAATTTAGTGTTCATCAACCTTAATTATAAATAATTAGTAATTTTTTTAAATGAATGATTACAGCGTCTCGAAGCGCGATTGCCCACTTAGAGAGTCAGTCCTAGTTGCCGACAGGTCCTAGGTTCCACTCAGGTCGATACTATTCGATTTTTCTGACTTGAAATTCGTGGTGGCGGCTCCCAGCGTGGATTTGCCCCTGATGTACATATGTCAATAAGCTTAGGCTCACTAGTCACTACCCGATTCCACGCTGGTACGTAAACGTAACTAGCGAAACACAGCAGGGTACTATGCGTCTCTATCTAATTATATCTGGAGATATCAGGCGACTTACGTCGAATTTCGCAAAATTTAATAGAATAGTAGTTTATATTATAATAGCTTTTTATATACTCTTACAAGATTTTGACAAACGCGTTGCTAGTTCTCAGGACTGAGTCTTCTTCATTACTGTTTAAAACATTTCCACAGCATAAAGTTGTAGTACGTACTGGCGTTGGTCTTTCCGTGTAAGGCCTAGAAGACGTACTGTCGTGTTATCTAACGTTGAAATCTTCTCAACTGCCTGGCGGTGACACGCACTAGAGCGCGGCTTGAAATGGTGTACTAATAAACAAATGAAAACTTAAAATATTGCTTGTCACGAATGTGAAAGAGCCTTGGATAAATAGGAAAATCTTAACAAAAACAGTAATATTATGATAGGAGATATCTCCCGTCGTCTCTGAATGAAAGAATGAATGAATGAGAGAATGAATGTGTGGATGAATAAAGGAGCGAATGTATGAGTTAATAAATGAGTGAATGAATTAAAGGCCAAGATAATGAATGGCGAATGAATTTATATAGACATGCAAACATAAAATAATACATAGCTTTCATAGGTGTATTGAGATTTAATCCAGACGAATAATAGTGCTCGATAAAACTTTTATTACAAACATTACAATAAAACGTTACGCTATTACTATTCAATAATATGCTTAACATAATTTTCTTCGGCATAAAAAATATAACACTTACTTAGCTACATGTTTGTACAACACGCGGCTGACTCAGAACAACGTATCACGCAATGAATAAAATCGGTCAAGGCGCGCACAAAAGTGACAACATCAAGAAGTCTGCCCCCAATGTCGTTAACATTCGCACAATTAAAACTAAACGAGCTGCTCATGTAGATTAATATTTATCGCGTTTAAGACATTATCGCTGCGGGCGAGCGGGAGCACGCGCCGCGGAGACAAACGGCGAGTTTGCACGCAATATTAAAAACTCAACAGCGCTATTGCCGTCTCACTCTGACGTCGTCGGGGTTATTAATGGCACAGTTTAGCTGACCGCCTCGTTGCTGTGCTCGTTCTAAGCGGCACTGCTGAGCGGGACGTTCTGGATTCGATCCCGGGTCGGGCAAAATACAGTAGTAGCATGTCTGTCCGTGGTGTCTGTATTTATACCTACTGTGTGACAATGAGCCCATCCCCTGTTCTATACTAGACATATGACTGGTGGGGCGTAGGAGTGCGTTATATTCTTCCGCCAACCTCTTCGAGGATTACAGGCGTGATGTTACGCAACCCTGTCAAGGCGGTAAAAATCCCAATGTATTCAGTAATTATGCTAGTGGCGGTGCATCGTTTGAAAGTTACCCGCCGATATCGAAACAAGCTACAATGACTTGTTCGTCTCCACTGCACTGTGTGCTCATTGCAGGAACATGCACCGATACATTTTTATTGTTTTCCGGGAAACAGCTCCGCCCTCGCGCCATTTCACTCGACTGTCTCGTGGCGGCTCGCGAGGGGCTAATCGAAACATTTTTATCTATATTTTCCATTTAAAATAATTGCTGGCGACGTCCACAAAGCTACTGCATCTATTACCTTTCAATAATGAGTCACGCGACCGCGTGCGGCGCGCGCACTCCTCGTAAACTTATATGTATTATTGTACTCGTAATATATAAACCAGATATGTGCATGTACGAATACTAATGCATGTAGAAAAACACTTCGGCTCTGTGAGGATAGGGATGTTTGGTATTTAGAGTTCTCTGCCTACCCCGTAAGAGACTTGGTAGGTCGATATGACGGCGACAACTCTCACGTGACCATCGGACCAGGTTCTGAACAGAATCGACACCTATTTGACATATATGTGCATACATATTACATGAGCCAGTAAACGTTCGGACAGAACACACCTCCTGGCCGCGCGAGGTGCTGCTGCGGTGTCGCGGCGCCTGCACTCTGAACAAATCGTTACGCAAACAGCCAAAAACACAGCACGCCAACGCAGATATGAATTATTGATACATGTTCAAGTGCTCCTCGCTCGGATATTTGAATTTGAAGTGAGCCTAATAGTGAAATATATGTATTCAAGTAAACGGAACACCAGGCAATGGAATTGCTGCGAAGTTATTTGCGGTTAAACAGCAGTACCGGTGTATGAGGCTGTATACTGTAAACTGACAGTCCTATGACCGGTAGCGGAGAGCAGGCGGGTGGGGTCTGGGGGGTTGAGATGGAATGCCTAGTTAAAGACAGAATACTGCAGTTACACTTCTGGAGACTGAAAGGATGGTAAATAATCGGCCCTGGAACTATGAAAAGTTCACGCCCTTCTTTCAATTTAATAAATAGTGGATACTTCTAGGTTTTTACTCATTTTTTTCTTGTAGTTAAAATATCTGTAGACGCGTTAAATTTTAATAGCAGGACGTAGCCCAGAGGTGAAAATTATCTTCTGATATGTTAACGTGTGAGATGAACCAGCCAGATATGAAACAGCTAGTGTTAGTGGAGACTTGTGCCCGTGGTACTGCGAGAGGTCGCTACACTCCTCTGTCTACCCGCCGCCCGACGTGAGCCGACGACGCGCCCGTCGCCGCGCGCCCTGACATTCACGCGGCAAATCAACCGGAAACACACACACACACACACTGCTGTAGATACAAGTTGTAAATGCCAAAGTAGGTAAGTTACGCTACGGAATGAAAGGTCACGGCACCGTTCAGTTTAGAATGTGTTACGGCGTTAGTTGGAACAAGGCGGAGGGTCGCGGTGCTGTCCACAGTTGTCCCTACGTAACATCACGCTACCATGGAATAGGTGGTGAGCCTGTTGCCACACACCGGGCACATATTCACACTCCGAGCCACTACTGTAAATATCTACTAGAAAATCTAAGTTAGCAATATCTAAAACCCGAGCCGGGAGTTGAACTCAGTACCTCTCGATCAGCCTTCGCGCTCGCCGCCGCTCATGCAACGCGCAGTGTTTAAGGTACGTCTAAGTATAAAAAGCAACAGAATCCATGTTATAATTGCGACGAAGCCTCGGACAGAAGATAGTACTTTATACATACAAAACATGTTTACCATACTTGTATCAAAAACATTAGCAATTACACATTTTTATAGCAAGGAAAGTTATATCAACTGTTAGCGCTTGTCCTCTATTTCAACTATCTCACCTGTCTGTCTTCTGTAGACCGATGCGGAGCTTCACCTGTAACAAATTACATTACTATTGAAAATTCTTTAACCAACTGGAACCAATGTCGCCCCAACATAGAACGGATAGCATCTCTCAACGTATTGTTCCTGACACACGAACGCCACTGATCCGAGTACCTGGTCATCTACTTGCCTTTGTTCCATTATTGGACACGAGTCCCTTGTATTGATGTTGAAGAATAATCAAAAATGCAACTAACAGTATAATCAACGATGCGCCGTGCAATCGAACCCCAGACCCCAATATGGCGGGGGCAATAATCGAACTGCTGATCTCTCGCGACTCTCCCACCGCACCTACGCTGGCGTAATCTACTTAGACCTTAAATCAAACTCAACACGACAAAACTTATTTTGCCCGCCACCCTATTGCGCGCGAAATCGTATGAGAGGCCCTACATCCAATTACGGGGAGCCCGCATGGCCAAATTGAATTAGAACTTTAAAATTGTAAGCGACAGGGTTCAAAATGGGATGGGATCACGTGGCACAGTGTACTAGATGAGACTTGTAATATCTCCTCTTTATATTATCCTAAGGAAGATGTATCAGGTCCACGGAGAGATGTACTGAACGGCTGCTTGGTCGGCTGAGAAATGTTTCTTGACTATTTCGCTAGTCGCTCGGTTGCAACTGTGAGTGCTGATCAGCAGGAGAAGTGCAGGGTTTGATCCCCGGTTAGGGCAAATAATTATGGGCATGTTTTAAGTTGAAACTCTCGTATACGCACAACACAACTGATGAATCGTAGGAGTGTACTACATCTCTCTGACTACCCGTTCAAGGAATCCGCAACTACGATCTTCGTTTTAAGGAATCCGTTAATCGCCGTTGTTTTCTGCTAAGTACATTGTAATTTCCTATACTTTCTATCTACATTTTGATTTCTCACGCTGCAATATAGCGTGAAGACTAAATATGCAACACATACAACGTGCAAAGACAGAGGACTTCGGGAAGGCAGACCTCTGACAGGCAAAGCTATCACGGAGCTGGGTTGGAGTCGTTCTGTACACTTCTTTATCAATTTAAAACTATGCCACTTAGGGTTGCCGCTTGTACTAAATATAAATGGGATTCTTAAAGTATTTTTTTTATCGTCATAGGCTTCTGTTAACTGCTGCAAGCCCTGGCCGCCGACGGGCAGGGGCGTGCGGCGCGATATGCATTTTAATATATACCTTATATTTTTCATATATATCGATACGGATTCACCTTTAAGAATCTAATTCATTAAATTTTCGCCTCTATGTTAAATGAACTGTAGTTTATTTATTTCATTTACTTTAATTAATTAATTACAATGGTAAAAACATTTCCATTAATTAATAACAGAACTAAAATAACACTAAAAATAACCGAAATAACTCAATATAAAAAAATAAACCGCGGGAAAACACACTCCAGTGTCTGCCACGAGTGAACTAATGAAAATACGACACTAAAATGCTAAAACGAGGTAATGACCGAATGAATGAACAAAATGAATGAATGAATGATCGTTGTAATGATGCATAAGGCATCTAAAGTTTGCTAATTTGCATTTGAGCAGCGCAATGCACTTCGTCCCTTAAACTTCTCATTTAACTAAAAGACACGTGTCCGACATCCCAGCGATCGATTCCAACAGGTCCTTTCCGCTACATCTACATCTGTGTACGTATAAAAGCCCGAGTTTGGAATATCGAGTGCTATAAATTGGATTTGAAATTGAAAAAACCTCGCCCCATAGAGTAGTGCATATACAGAGGGCAACCCTTTTGATATTTTGCTTTAAACAAGAAAGCCGTTTAAAAAGTTTTTATCCTTTTAAACATCAACCAAATTTATAATTATCCATATATTTTTTTATATACCCAACTGTTCTACAAGAAAACTTAATATATGTAACATCACGCCTGTAATCCTCGTAGAGGTAGGCAGATGAATTTAGAACACTGCCACGTTTCATCAGTTACGTTTACGTCCCACTGTAGAAAGCTTGCACTTGAGGCACCTGAAGCACCGAGTCTGTATCCTTACAAACCTGCTGTACTTCTACATCCATCACTCCTCACACACGCGCCACTCTCGGAGAGTCTACAAATACTTTCTTTAGTGCTCAGCGTCTACGAATATTTTCATCTAAATGTCTAGCTTCCTACCCCGGATTAATTTTGGAAGGATTATATCGGCTTCCTTAAAATTCTTCACCGACGTCGCTTAATCAGTAAGTTAAGGCTGTAATGTAATAATTAGCGGCGCGACCTGACCGCCATTAGCGCTCGGCGAAATATTAAATAGCGCTGATTAAAAGCGAAACAACGAACTATGGATGTAGAGTATTAGATATTGTGTGTGTGAGGGAGATAACACTAAGAATATAGTAACATTTAACATACGGATGTACTTCGAAAAATATAGTACATTTTGTTAGAACTACATACAAAAAATAACACGCCTGTACAGAAATGACACGTTTATATATATCCATAATATTCATTATTATTATGTAACGTCGCGCCTGTATCGACCCGAGGAGATAGGCAGAGAAGTACACTCCCACCTTTCACCAGTTATGTGTCAGTCCGACCATGGAATAGGTCGAGAGCCTGTTGCCATGCACCGGCCATAACTCCACACTTCAACCTAGTACTAGGAGGTAAAGTTAGATAAACCCAATAGTACCCGTCTCGGGGATCGAACCCAAGACCTGTCGATCGGCAATCGCCCTCGATTATTGATGGCGCAATATCCACTTATATCAAAATTAAAAGCGAGTGACCGTAGAGTAACGGAACAGATTTATAAGACAAAGAATAGCCTTAGCTGAAATTGGAGACGTCCTAAAAAATCCTAAGGCTACTTTAATAGACGAGCATCATCGCCATCATCACCCTATTGTAGCCCACTGCTGGACATAGGCCTCCCTTGAGGTGTTATGCCCATAACCTCCACGCTGGGCATGCGGGTTGGGAAACGAGTATGTGATTATTTATTTCGACGGTACCTATATATTGTTAATGTGTAACAGAGCCATCTGTCGAACTAAATTCAAATTAAAGCACCGCGCGCGCAACAACCCGCGAAGAAAATATATGCAGAATCCTCGCTATTATTATACAGGTGTTCTAAGAGGTACGGGCATTGTTAACGAGCGATTCACGTAAAAAGGCTTTGTCCTATTAAAGTTGCTAAATAGGACAGATGGATGGGACGGATGAATGCTTTATTTTTATGTACGTAGTCTGCCGTGGGGGATTTGGTGAGAGCTCGGGAGATAAAAACAAATTCTCCTACATCACCGACAACGAATGCTGACGTAATGCTAATAAAGAAGATTTTATGTCGCTCGATATTCGACAAGACGGATGAGCGCTTAGAGATTTTCTTATACATGTTAGCCTTTCATCAATCAACGAACAATGTTAGGTATTTTTTATTAATGTATCAATTACGTTAAAATTATACAAAAATGAATTGAGTGGTGTATGCTCGAGAAGCAACTCACGGCTGTAAAAATAAATATAAGATAATAATATTTATACAACGTAAGATCGCGCCTATTATCCCCGAAGAGGTAGGCAGAGGAGTGCAGTACACTCCCACGTTTCACCAGTTACGTTTACCATCCCAGTATCGAATAGGTGGTGAGCCTATTGCCATGCACCGGACACAAATCCGGACTCCGAGCCACTACTAGAAAATCTCCTACACTACCTCCTATACATATTTATATATTCCCATACAATCGAATTATACATGCTTCATATGAGATGGATCAGCGTTGGCCGGGTTCACGCCTATTACAAATATTGTTAGGAACTTCAATTTAGAGACGTTTCTTCACAAGATTTTTCCGAGCTACAGTTTGTTAAAAGAGAAGAACGAACAAAAGATACAATACCTTTTTTTTAAATTATAACAGCTGCGTAGTATCCGCTGTTTAACAGCAAACTTGGAGCTGTTTACAATTCAAACGACATTATGTACTGAATTTATGAATGTTCGAATTTAGTATTCAAGGAACGCAATGACTTAGTTATCGTTCTGTAGAATGATAGGTTTATGACTTTTGGATAGAGATTTACGATATACCTCGTATAGCCAGTAACTGAAAAAATGTCGATCGGTGATAATACTAATTGCTTATGAAGTATACAATACAATTCTACGTTTTTGTACACCAAAGACATTATAACTAAGACCATTCAAATTTGTAGAGATGTAGAGACGTGCAAAAGGCGGTATTTTCGCTCTCTACCGGCCGAGCTTTGGAGGTAAATCAAGAGCATAATCATACAAGGGGCAGAGAAGAGGATTATAACGTAAGGTATGTAGAGCACACTCACGTTTCACATATTATATATAAATATACAACAATAGTAAATATGTTATTCCAATAAATATACAGTTAAAATCTAGCGTCATAATATACCAATATTCGAATATACAATATAAAACAATAGAAGAAACAGATAAAACAGTAGAAGAAACTGGACACTGCATTTGCCTCTACATGATTATATACCCTTTAACCCATTTATCTATCCGATAGCCTTCAGATGACTGCTGGCAGACGTAGGTGTCCCCGCGCCGCCCCGCGCCGTACCTCCGAGCGCGCGGTCGTGCGCGTCAGCGCGGTCGTGCGCGTCAGCGCGGCCGCTCGGAGTGTCGGCCGTCTGCTAGTCTGTTTGTTTTGAACATAGCTGTCGGAATATATCTTGCCGTAAGGCAGTGATAGTAGACGGTTATAAATTCAGGTACTCACTTCACGGGTCGTGTGTTTACATCATATACCTTTTTAAAATGTAAATATCAATCGTTGTATCGGTGAACAGAACCATCGCGAGGAAACCCGCTTGTCTCAAAGTTGTCCATACGAGTATTGTTCTCTAAGGCGCGCGAAGTCAGCCAACGGGCCCTCGCCGAGCGCAGGAGACTGGCCGGCCATGCGGGACTAGCGCGCTGGACAATCATGTCTTAACCCATGTCGAAATATAAATAATGAAACGATGGAAGCTTCATACTGTGTATTATAACGTCACGGTAGGACCATAGTGGGGTAGGCAGCGGGCATGTCTCTACCGCTAGAGACATGGCATTCTTCTGCATTTACTATTCAGTTGACGATGATATTAATTCAGTACACATCATCAAACTCTGTAATTCTTTCAATGATCTACTCTACATCCTACAGGCTTTATAGGTGCGATCCACGCGAGCACCGTCAAGTGCACTTAATAATTTAGACTCTTTGTTCCATTTTACATCAAAAACAAATCATAGTTGTTACAAAACCAAAAACTTATAACTCATTTGACTAGCACGTAATCTCTTTCAGGCATCATTAGAAACTATATGAAATTATAGAGCAAGCAACTCACCTATTGCCTCGAAGAATTACCACCTCAGTACACAAGTCCAGCCATGTTGGATGCAAATTGTACAATGTCTTCATAAAACAACACCGTAGAGTCACAACTGTTGGCTGTAAAGTCAAAATGTGTGCCAGGACTTGTAGTTTTCAGTTATTTTCACGGTTATTTCAGTGGTCTCAGACAATTTGGAGCAACATACGTCATGGTACGTGCGCGGCGCGAGGCTCGGGCGGACTGGCCCGCGGAGCTCTATTTTCGAAAAGGGAAGTGACACTGCAAAGGTTGCAGGCGATAATTTTTCAGATGTCGATATTAAGAATCGATTCACAGTTTTTTTGTCCACTTTTAACGAATATCTTGGAACAACTTAAGCACACGGCCATCTTATTACGAACCAGAAACGATCCGTGCGACGGCAACCGGACAGCTGATTAATTATTTATACAAAGTGCTTACAACAGACGAGCCCGTATGACAACTTTAATGAATGTATAAAAACCAAAGAAAACAGGATGTACCGGAGCAGTTCTAAATAATTCGTCTCTACCTAACCCTACAGAAAATAGGCGTAACAAAATGTATGTACACTACGAGTATATAGGGGTACATATAAGAAGCTGGGATCACTGCTTTTGCTTTCGACCTCATTAATCCAGTGTATCTATTTAGGCACTTAAGCCATTATATCAATCGAATTACTGGCGTCAAAGCCTTTCTGTTCGATTTATCGATACGTCTATATATCGTGTAGCATCGACATTTAACAGCCACAACCCTAGGCTCTCCCAACCCGGCTACGAGCGCTCAATATTCAGGAAGGCTTCGCTTCAGCGAGCGAGACAACTATACATTGCTATTA
Source organism: Jemadia pseudognetus (assembly GCA_018244755.1). Taxonomy (NCBI): domain Eukaryota; kingdom Metazoa; phylum Arthropoda; class Insecta; order Lepidoptera; family Hesperiidae; genus Jemadia; species Jemadia pseudognetus. The sequence goes on from DWTO01001346.1 coordinate 16,119, forward strand.
GTTAGAGCGAGACAGAAGGCCCAAGTGAGATAACCATTGCGCGAGTATAGTAGAGTTGTAGAGTTACAGGAAATGATTGCTTGTTTTTATTTCATTTATTTATAGCATATTGTAGAGTTTGTTCTTTTATTATTATGACTGTTCTCGGAAGTCAGCGCACCTGAGGAGACAGATGAGTGTAGCCGCGTGCCAGCTCTGTGAGGGTCGAGATACTTGACACTGGGTGCTCTCTACATACCCCGTAACTAGCGTGATAATATAATATAAATAATGTATAAGGAATATATAAGGCCTTTCAAAATGTAATCAAACAAAAGTATTTGATAGACATCGGTGTAGCCGCGTGCCAGCTCTGTGAGGGTCGAGATACTTGACACTGGGTGCTCTCTACATACCCCGTAACTAGCGTG
>DWTO01001347.1:0-16526 GCA_018244755.1 Jemadia pseudognetus
CCTCTTCCACGTTCATCATTCTCTTCATACATGCGCGCCGGTTTCCGAGACTTCTGACTCCCCCAACAGCCAATATCTGGTCTATTTGATAGAGATAGGTGAGTCTTGGCCTCCCTTGGCACCTGCGTCCATCAACATTCGCATTGTATATCTTCTATCTATCTCAAATATCGTCATCATGCTGAATTTAATGAATTCTAATAAACTGTGAATATTTAGAATAATAATACCTTAATAAAACAAGATTCCTAAATCTACATGTTTCACAATCACGTCGCCACACATTCGTTCCGGCAAATGGCGTATTTTTATAGCGGTGCCTGATGTTTGGACCAAATAGGAAATTGTTGCCACTCCCCCAGATGCCTGCCATGTCGCGAGATATGTACGCGAATTATTCAGTTTTTTACCTCCTCTCGGGATGATCTCTCGTCTCATTACAAATGACGTAACCATCTTAAATAAACCGTTGGAAATGCGACTAAATCACTTCGAATTACAGTCCAAATAAGGTTGATAGGAACTAGCAAGATAATATGCCTAATTTGTGTAAGCTTAGATTTCTTGTTTTTGCTGCTTTGGGATTTGGAAAGCTTTCCTTAAGTATACGGTTCGTTTAGGATGATAAAACGAGAAATTTTTATATCTTCGTTCACCAGATCGCTTAGAGGGAAAAGAACTCTATATATTTTTCGTACATATTTGAAACAAAGTCGTTTCGTGTAATCTTTTTAGAAGGCTACAATGAATAAAGATAAAATATACGAGTATGTTCCAAACCGAATTTCAGAAAAATAATGTTGGTATTCTGGTTTGTCTATTGTAAGCTTGTGTATCTGGCTATTTCTAAAATATGTGTTAAATCTGTGAATACGGCGGGCTTGCTCCTAGAAAAATTGGCTTCGAAATCAATGAGAGCAACCCATAAATCCAGCACCTTTACCCGCACTAACTCTTCGATTACCCACGACCCGTACGGACCCTAAGCACCGCTTTAATGAAGATATAAAACTGAATGTGATTCTCCACGCCTTCTGCAGAATAATCGATAAGAGCCGTTATTGGATGAGTGATTAAATTGGATGTTAACTGATTAAGATTTACTTAATGGTATTGTGAAAGACTTATAGTAATGTAAAAAAATATTAGGATTTTTGAATTTGATTTAATTGTAAGCTTGTGTTTCGTTTGATTCAGTTCTGAATAACTGACGATATAAGTTTTGAATAACTAAAACCATTGCATTATGGCTCTAAACCTTATTCCAAGAAAAGACTGTCTATTAGTGCAACGATCAAAGGCTTGTTATTGATGAAGTTTATTAAATATATATATTTCTGTATATCTACATCATAAGCTGAGTTATTAGATATTAAACTAGTTATTATCTTTCTTTTTCTAATTAATTTGCTTTTACTGTGATTTTATCACCGGACTCATTTGGAGTATTTGACCGCAGGCTCATTTGTCAGTTCAAAACCCTCTGGCGATAATGTTATCTACTATCACGGCATTTAAAATCTAAATTGCATATCAAAATTACTATACTCGTTGAATAAGTATCTGTATACATGAATAGAATAGACTAAAGATTTGTTCCTCGCTAAATCGAAAAGAACTGTGAAACTCAGATATATTTATTCTACGCTCGGTAATAATACTGTCGGAACAAGAAAACGGCAGGTCCCTTATAAATATGATGTCCGCTTTTATTCATGAATTCGAAATGTATGTGGAATATTCTTGACCACAAAACTTGGTGTATAAAAAGCATCACTTTATCCTTATTACATTAAGCCTTTATTCCGTTGGTAAGTTTTATCGACCGGTCCAATGGTACATTGTATCTTTTAGTACAGCTTGTGTTGTAACGCACGTGGAACTAAACACACCAAACATTACTATCGTCCAATAAACGTATGACAAATAGTATCTAAGTTCAGCAATTTTGCCATTTAGGTAATCATTTCCTTACATAACACGGACGATCTAAAACCCAGTATCTGTATATTTTTTTGGTTATGGGTACTATAGAGGGATTGGGGTTAAATCGACATCGGATATATGTATTATACATACCTGTACACCTATTTATCGACTTATCACAAAATAATTTGCTTACCGACCCCAAATGTACCCGTACCTACATGTGTAGAGGGCCTTTATTCGTTCTTATGAAATGAATCGTGTACTTTAACGGTGCCTGTTTAAGAATCGTCAATGGACAAGTGTTTTTTGTCAAAATAGATACATACATCTATGTAAAAAGTTTCATTGATTGCTGAATTAAATAACTACCGTGAAGCAACGTAAAGTATTAGTTTTAGAATTTGAAAAATATTGTTTACATATTACATAGTATGAAATTAGAAACGACAGTTTTGCATTTAAGTTTCAAACCCGTTGACTTCATCTGCTAATTAAAACCCATCTATCAAGCGGTCATAATATTCAACAGTTATGCGGAATACTAGACACATTTTAAAAAATCATATTTAAAAAAGCTTTGAAACTGTCTAGACACAAAATATAATATATGCGTTAACGTATATTCGTTAGAGAACTATTCAGCAAAGTAATAAACTATTGTCAAGTTTGACTGAAGCATAAATTTATTCACTATTATACTAAACCATTATCAATATGTAAGTAAATAATCAAAGATTAATACGTAGCTATGGAAATTTCTAGAATCAAACCCTAACATTTAACAATAGTAGGTACATAGATACACACGCATACACTTACACAAATACACACATATCTATGTATACGTTAGGTACCTACGTTACATGAAAGGTTTTAAGTGCCGCTTTACCCAAGTTTTAATGAAACCCAATCCAATATCGACGACCGACCACGTCTAAAAAACAAAATTTCATATAAAGTTAAGAGATTGCAAATAAGAAAAGTTACACGGATTTTCACTCTTTAAGATAAATACGAAATACTAACATCCTTGTCAAAATATGTATTTTTAAATGCGTTACATTTTATCATCTTGTTCCAACATAATCGTCACTATAGAAGAGATGGGTTAACTTACAGTAAGTACCTCAGAATCAGAATGGAAGTGGACTTACCAAATTTTCATAATCCAACGTTATATAAAACAGATACATCGCTAATCGTTTTAAGGATATGCTGCCACTCAAACTCTTAAAGATTTATATTTGCATGGAATTCAGGAAAATTCCTAACGCAGATCTGATTCTTCATACGACATATTGGAATTGTGTCGCGACGTGCGCGCGAGTGAGATAGATGCTTATAATCCTATTAAGTGGGAATAAGACAGACTCACCTTTTGGAAGGTCATATTGATCTTTGCAGCCGCCATTTTGAAGCGTGCCATTTTCATTCCGAGCGTCGCATGTACTGACCTCGGCTGGAAAAAAGAGCTTTTTTTATTTGCCTGTCATTTTTGTTTTTAATCAAATTATCCCGCTAAACAGGGAAAGGGTAGCCTGATGTGAATTAGCATTTTTCATGCTGTGAAAATGAAGGTTTAATGTCTTATACAATATTCAAGCTGAATACCATAACCACATTATTATGAGAATTTATTTAGCGACTGACTGAATAAAGGGGTATTCTGATGTGTCCCTACGTTGGACACGGACATCTCTGTAATACACTGGCTTTGGTGCCGTTAACCGTAGACAACAATTTAATTATATTATAATAATTCCTATATTATCCTAAGCTGTTTTCATATATTATACATAATATACTATAACAAATTCTCATTTCAAGAAGAGTTAGTTACTCACAAATATATACAACGTGCAATATAGCTACAGTTATGCAATATATACATATATGTTTGGCATAGAAAAGTATAAATAATATTCAATGAAAAAAAAGAAAGAATTGCATGTGACAAAAAAATATACATTTAGAAAATAAGCAATGTGCAGGCTATCACTATATATTGAATTTGCAAAATAAAATGAAGTTAATAAAAAATAATGTCGATATTAAATTCGCTAGATCTCACCCCGAGGGAGCCGTTTATATGTTGAATGTAAGTAATTATACACCGAGTCGAGAACATTTTTGGGTATTCGGAGGTATTAAATTTTTCATATTTTTTTCAATACAAAAAATGTTGATGTTTTTAACAAAATTAAATAGGGAATCTCATTATCATTAACGTATGAGCAACCGGAAGCACAAGATTGTTTAATACCAACGTCAAATTATTACTTTAGTGCTGTACGTACGAATTAATTCATACCTACACATTAAAAAATGGCACATTCGAACCTCTGTCGTAACTATGCTGGCTAGTTGCAAACTATAGTCTATTAAAAATATTTTTTCAAAAGCTCCCATTGACAATACAATTGATAAGAAAATGCATAAGCCCATTCTATGTTATAGAAACCTCGTTTTTTAAAAATTGTGGCAGGCTTTCGCCTTAACCCTTCTCATCCATGGAGGAAACTGTGTAATATTTGACATTCGCATGAGTAGTGCTTTAATGATATAGTTCTATCGGCTTATGCTTTGTTTATCTTTAATGAAGACAGTCACACCTTTTTCAAGCAAATTAAATATCCCTTTCCACCCCATGAACAGTTTTCAAAGTTGCGCTTAATATTATTCATATATATTCAAGTTTATTAATTAAACTTACCCATAAAATAATTAAACGGATCTGATGTATCACGGTGCCGAGATTATGTCCGTTTGATTGCGTTTAAGCTTACGCAGCTAAGACTTTGTATCCGAACTCCATTGTTTGTTTCTCATTAAGAACGTTGGGGAAATATGTTTGTTTTAATTTTAAGCTGTGTTTATTTAATAGTCACTTTTAAACTACCCATATATTATATGCTGCTGTAGCTTGGTAAGGTGTAGGTATATATGGCAGATTAAAAATATATTTTTAGGATTTAAATATGAATAATTATTGTTCACATTTTAACACTTTTAAACATATCTACCTATTTATAAGCAGATGCTAGCAGAAAACCTAATTTAAACAGTGGCTACCATTGAAATAAATCCGTAAACTTTAAACCATATTGCAAAATATACATACGGGCGCAATAAATTACGATCTCCACAATCGCCATCAATGCGAACGATTAACACTTCCCTAGGATAACGACCGTTTTAAGTCGACCCTTGGCTTACGGTCGAATTAGTTCGTTTCTAGTGATGTGCAGAGGTCAAAACTGAAAGGTTGGCTAGTTTTATCGGAACAGAATCCGGTGTACCTAGCTTCGGACAAGGGACGTACACCCTAGATAATTGTCGCCGGCGGTAGTCGTCGGGGCAATGACCTGCGACATTACGCGTGGGGAACTGCGACGTTACCGCCACCTCGCGTTAGTAGTTACAGTGTTTTGTAATATTGGTTTAAACTTCGAGGACCAGTAAATGTTTTACTAATTTATATACCTATTTTTTCGACTACTGGTAAAAATAAAATTGACTAGCGTTATTTAAAAAAAACTTCAGTGAATCATTGATCATTCATTAAACCTGACACCCAAGTGATTTATTTTGACAGTGATATTTTGTGGGATTAATATTATAAACATGCAGGAAAATGCATAGACTTTGAAATATTAAAATTATGGCGCCAAAACCCCATGTAACATATATCGCATAATATTTGTTCCGTTTAAAATATAATCCCTGCGCTATTTCGATTCCGCAATTTATGTGGCCATTTTTCTTTTTCAGCTGGAAATAATATCGGGCTATCAATAAATCGTCCAATAAATTTACTAATCGTAAAACATGGGATAACCGCTCGCTGTTTTATTTTTCTTGTCGCAGTAATCTGCACTGTCCGTGACATAAAAAATAAATTATCCCCTCTATAATTGGATGGTGAATTTTATAGCGGCCGTAAAATTACCATGAAACTCTGCAAATAGCCTTTCAAATCAACATTTTGTGGATTTTCGTCGATGCAGTGTTTGCAGACGGCGATAGGTGCCGAGTATTGGGCAAATTCACGTATATTGCGAATCGCACATCAGGAATATCTGGGCGTAGTGTAATAAAAGTAAGTATGGCGCTTCGTAGCAAGTTCTGGCATCAGTTCAGAAGTGCGGTGTTAACGCGAACATTCTCCACATCTGTCTGCATGCGCCCGAACCGTTTTTAATATAACGCTTCCTTCCTGCATAGTTAGTCGGATAACGTAAAAAGGTGCCTACGCACTACCGCACAGAATTAGTAATTTTAGCGTGATATTTTTATTTTTGTTGAACACGGTAATGCTTTTTATTCGTAAATTAATTTGGTTTATTTTCTGAAACTGTCCTATAACATGATGATCTCCAAAGAGGTAGGCAGATGAGTGTAGTACACTCCCACATTTCACTAATTAGGTACGTTATACGTCCCACCATAGTAATGGGAGTGAGCTTATTGGCATATTCTGGGCACAAATCCGGACTCCGTGCTACTACTGGAATTTTTCCGGATGGAAACATCCAATAATACTTTGCCTGACCCGAGAACTGAACCCATGACCTCTTGATCAGCAGTTGTGCTTACAACCACCAAGCCAACGAGGCAGTCAAACGAATAAAAATGCGTACTTAATAAATAACATGATAAGACAATAAAACAAACGTTTTTTGTAACAATTTCAAATGTAAATATAGTAATTTTATTTTTTTACTTTGAAATTGTAAAACATAAATGATAGGTTCAAGCTTAATTGTGTGGTACATGCAGAATATTATAGACTTTTACTTAGATATCTGCGGATAATTATTAAATGATATAATTTATTTATTAGTCTATAAGAACTGTCAATCATGTTTATAAGGCTTTACATGGCTTTATACTAATGCCTGCTCTGAACACATAAGGCTAAAGAGTTTTAACTATTAGAGCGGCGTGTCTCTAAAAATGTTCTCTTCATGGCGGAATATAATAAATCATATTTAAAGTGAACGTAAAGACCATATTTAACCATTTGTAACCTATGCGAGCAAAGGCAATATTAAGTTACACTAATGTAACACTAAGCTACCCTACGGTAACACTAAGTTAACTAATGTAACACTAAGTTACAATAATGTAACACTGTCCTATTAGTACGCATTGACCTTTGCAATATTAGAATACATTACTGTTAAAACACTATTAATAGCTATCATATTGATAATAATTATTAATAGCAATAAACTATTTTTATTCACACCCTACCATATTTTATCGTCGTATGTCTTTTTGTCACGTTTTTGTAACCTCGGTTTGATTCTCGTCTGTTCGGTTGGAACTTTGTAATCGGTTTTACAGAAACTTTCCAAAGAGCTGGCGACTTGAAATTTTTAGTGTATCCCAGGTTCAGATGACTATGCAAGGAAATAAAGAATTCAAAATGGAAAACTTTCAGAACAAAAAAGTTAAATATATAATTTATAGATGGTATCATTATTAGATAATCCCTCAATTCCTTATATCTCGGATATAATAGTAAGAAAAGAAACGGGAATCAACTTGCGAATAAATATGCAACTTGTTTCTTTCGACTATTTATCAAACGTGAACGTAACATCACGTCTGTTATCCCCGAAGAGATAGGCAGAGGAGTTTAGGACACTCCCACGTTTCACCAGTTACGTTTACGTCCCATTATGGAATAGGTGATGAGTATATTGCCATGCACCGGGCACAAATCCAGACTCCGAGACACTACTAAAAAATCTAAATTAGAAAAATTCTATAGTGCCCGACCCGGGAATCGAACCCAGGACCTCTTGATCAGTCGCACTTACAACCAACACGACCAACGAGGCAGTTAAGTTTAAAATAATTTCAGTTAAATGGTAAAACGTATTCATTGACTGTTAGTCGGTACGACATTCGCCGGGTCAGCTAGTTCCAAATATACTTATATGTATGAGGCCGTTTGTTTGTCCGTGATTGTTGGCGCGCACAGGATGCCTTATTGCCTTACGTCGATGAAAGTTGCGAGAATAAGGAAAGACTGTTTTTGGCAGTTGCGTGCAAGAAAGTAGTGTTAAAGTAGGACATATAAGGCTCGTTACACACTGGCGGATACACACGCGCCACGCATGCGCGTCCTGTGGAAGCAACGCAATGCAATTATATCGAAGTACACGTGTCTTTTTTGCGAACACAATCTCATAAACTGCCGCTTACGGTCGAGAACGGTTTATTTACTTATGGCTTTAATAGCAGTATCTCGCATATTGAAAGCGATATTGCAACTTCGACTTATAATCGATTGTCGATACTATAAAACCATTCTTCCTGGTAAACAAGCAGTATTCTTTGAATCCTGGGTTACCTATTCCTGGTATTTAATAACCAATAAAAACCCTGTAAACCGTGTTGATTTTTAATAAGTTAAATGTAAGGAAGGCCATAGCAAACATCGAGCGAAATGGCGGTGCTCGGCAGCTACAGAAATTTTAAAATAAATTTGTACTTAGAATGCTCAGTTACCCATGTTATTATATACATATGATAGTATAAACGTAAAAAGAACGCTTCGAGAACGAAGTCAAATTATTGAAATACTGTCCTGTTCCTGTACTGTTGTACTGTATAGATTAATGTATATATATATATATATATATATATATACATACAAATGTTCATACCAGGTCCCTTGCGGGGTAGGCAAAGAGCACAGACTGCTAAATATCTCTATTCTTACACACCTGTCCTGTTTCTTCCACATTCATCACTCTCTTCGTACACACACGTTGGTTTCGGAGACTTCAACGTCCGCATTACATAAGGTTTTACCTTATTTATTTGGTCTAGATATGTGAGTATTGGCCTCCCTAGGCATCTGCGTCCATCAACATTATATAATTATAAAGAGTAGTAATGTACCATGCTATATACGAGAGCACCTGACCGGTTCAGTTTAGTACATACAATTGAGAGAACAAAAACAGGTAAGAGTGGTTTGTGCGAATGTTGTACTCGTATATACATATGTATAGCCGTGTCCGCTGTAACGAGCGCTCGCGCTGGCATGGCCGCCCAGTACCTACTTCAATGTTTGTGGACGTGTATGTCTAATAAAATATAGCCATTAAATAATTATATACATGTATTAGTATTATATTTAATATTTTTGTAGAGAAAAGAGGAATCACGTGAAGTTTGTAAGTATGTATTGAAATATGTCGTATTCGGTTCTACCCCGTAACGAATTTGGTGTGACGACGAAATACTGTAAATAATAAAAACAGCGGTAGGGTGGCGATCCACCGACGTGGCCACGGGACGACACTCGTAACCAGTCCATTAAGCAAATTGTTAAATCAATTTGTACCTAATCAATGTCATTTGGACATGGCACGCAGTTCAATATTGATAATCATTATTTGCTGCCAGGTTTTGACATTGCATTAATGATTGCAATAGGCGTGTACAACGGTGTGATGGGCATAAACATGTGCATTTACTAAGTCACAAAGCTGTGGCAAACGGGTATGTTTTGCGACGGTTGCGCGGCCGGCAGGTGGAGCTGGCAGATGGTCTAAGTCTTGACTGGAATTTTCGCAGGCTTTGCGAATTTTCACACAATAAGCCTATTTAAACTGGTTGCCAACTTTTTATACGCTCATGTACATGTAGGAGCGATCTAAAAAAACCATTATTAAACACTGTAAAATTATTCATTCTTTAGTCGACCACGGTGTAATTTGATGTACCTACTATTTTTTTAATGTAATTAATTATTATTACATGAATAAACTCATTTATCCAGTTACAATTTCAATGTAAATATTACAGATTTTGTATACATGACGTTTACAATATCTAAACCGATCTGTCGGCAGTTCTGCAAAATGCAGCAGGCATTGAAACAAATGGTCCAGACTTGGATCCCATGCCAGGACACCATTGAGTAGACTCATGACTCGTATCAGTGGTGACACCTCTCATTGTCACCTATTATGCAACCTGGTTGTGAGAAAAGCCCGTATGGACGAACGTGTTTGTATGATGCCTAAAAATACTTTGAGATAATGGTTTCTGAGCATTATCTATAAATACTATAATGCTAAGAAACCATTATCTGTACGAATAACGCTCTCGATTTTTTGATTACCTGGTAACCAAACCTAGTGATTTCTAGGTTTTACTAGCGACCATATAAATATGATCCACAAAACTGAGGTTTCGAGGCATCATAGTTCCCACATTTTTATTCGAAAATAACTTTTTCAAGTCAATAATTGAACCTCACGGGGTTGCGCGCGCGAGTACACAACATTACAGAACACTTTGTTTTCTTAACGCTAGCTCATTCCGTGCATTCCTCTGTCACACGATTCATATTCTTCTGTAGCAGATATGACAATAACTATGATTTTTTTATAGTTGGCCTTCAAAGGAGCATGGCCTTTCATGGTCCACCCACCTTACGTAAGTTCGTTATTTACAGTGAACTTGTGGCTTATAAATGAAAATTTTCTATAACAGTATATCTGCAATGATATCCTTGTTTTCAACTGTAGTTAGTGCTTTGGATCAAAATGAGGTTATGAAAAAGACTCGGATCAAGAATATTTCATGTGTTTTTTCTAATTTTTTATCAGGATTCAAATACCACAACAAAAATTTTATTCCCATGTATCCCATCCCAAAAATGTATTCCCATGATCATATGAAACATAAACAACATCATGTTTTTCGTTCGCTTTATTTTGTTAACTGAATGTGTTTAGAATTGTCGCTGAACATGTCGACATCAATTTGACCTTTATAACATTGTGTGTTTATCTATTTGCATACGTGTTTAAAAAAAATTCTCCACTGAATAATTAAATTGCTAGGTATTTGAAATTGGTAGCGCACCTTGAGACGGACACGAAAAATATGCAGTATTAACATGTGGGATTAATTAATTATTACACACGACCTTTCATAATTATATGGTTTGAACCTTAATTAGGTAATGTATTGCACGTGTCTATTAAACCCCATACGGAGCGTGGAGCAGATGTTTATGTATTATGTATTATTGAACAACCAATCGGGTGGTTTTATTAATTTATTTTAATTATCATTGCGTTGCGTCCGTTATGTACATGTGTATTCGTACTTATGTGGAAGGAATTGCTCCATCTGTTTATGTATTCCTGCGAAATGTCAGTAAACACGATGGCATTACTGGGGAATCCTTTCGTGCCATGTCTTAAAAACTGTGTCCGATCTAATGACCACCATATTGAATGGTAAAAAGTAGTTAATTACCACAAGAGCAGAGGCTTGAACACGTGTATGAATAATTGTGATATTTACGGTTTTCTCTCGATAACGGAGGAAAAACATAAATTCCATTATCATATTTAACACTTTTTGTCAGTACATATTTGCATTGCAAATCTATTAAGATGGCCACATTATTTGTTCGACCAAATATGTACAAATATAATTAAGATAGTTAAATAATAACACATACAGCCACATAAAGCGGTTTCAGATTTTGTAGGATTTTAATTTTATTACCCAAAATGTAATTGTCCGTGTAAGTCGACCTTTTTAGTGATAAGAGGGGAAGTGTTTCTTAGAGTTCATACTTGTGCATACACTCCGCGATGTAAGCGAAATTGCATTGAACTTGGCGCATATATGACAATCGAGAACTATGGTAAAATGTCTTTGAACTTTCTGTTGTTAAATGTTAACGATATATCATTGTAATTGTTTTCATCTACCTCCAGCAATGGACGTCGTCCGGCTGTATGTACTCGTAGGTACGAGTAGGTCTGACGGTGGAGACAGTAAGCTCCGAGTCGCAGGCATATTAATGCGCTGGAAATAGGTCGGCCTGAAGCCTTGCGCTTACGTATGGATTATTCTGGAAAATCTCGCTCTTGTACTGTCAGTCAATTCAAATGAATGTTAATATGTCACGTGGAGCCACGTGACTGGTACGTGGCGTGCCTGCCGCGGCCAGCGACTCCTATGCATATCCTGCGATCACCTTTATATTTATAACCATTTTTTTTATAATGGACTTCTGGGGTAACACGTCACTTTGAAGCTGGTATTTTAAATGAGTAGTCAGAACACAACAGGGATAACAGAATTTTTCGATACAAATTTAAAAACGTCTAACAATACCTAAATAAAAATCATGTTTATTTCAAGTTTGAGTTATATTATGAACTTCTTGCAATAAGTAATTTAAAACAAAGCATAAAGAAAGGTAAGACAGTGAAGGTTCAATGGAGCAAGTTGGAGTGGTATCTATTCAGTTCACACGCAGTAATAATATTTCCGTAGCGAAGAATAGCAGCGGCGCGGTCTTCACCGCGCGCCTATCAGAGATTAGCGCTCGGCTCGATTCAAGCAGAATCGCCGCAACGTCTGTACTGAAATAAAAGGTATTATGCGATACAATAACCGACAAGATCCGTACGGAGGACGCCTCGAGTCCTTTCCACTTATCATTTATTTTAGCTGCAATTTGTGCTCTGTGCGTTGGGCTAATAGTGGATAAATTGAAGTGTTCATAGCGTCCGTAATAACGTGAGCACGTCGGATGGATAGTACCTCGATGCTACGAGTACGTACCATTTCAGTTCATATGGTTCGCAGAATTTTAATACTTCAGCTGTCGGAGCATAGTGTCGGTAAGAGCGTACGCTGAGGAGGAAGCGCGGTGGTGATATATTGTGCGGGGGTGTGCCGTTGGTGCGGTGGGCCGGCGCGGGCGCCGATGCTCGATATGCAAATGGCGGCTACCGTATTGACCGCGCTATTGTTCCGCGGCGCGTCCTTTTATTTGGTAGCGAAGCGCGCACGCGCGTGTAACTTATGGCTCCGGCCGCTTATCCGCACAATGAGCGCCGCCCGGCCCGCTCGCCGCTCGCTGCTTTTATTTTAGTCTATTGTCGATTGTTCACTCATACCTCGGAATATTCAAACCGTTGTCCTTATCGATACCTCATTCCGCGAAACGCCGCTGCTGCAACAAGATTTAGGAGACCAAATTGGATTGTAATTGACCGCATGATTGTGTTGCCATGGCTGCCGCTGCCACCCCGACTTTCATTAAGCGGTGGCACATCGGGTAACTTGTACGAAACTTTTGAACATACTCGTAGATATCTCATATTTTGTTTAATTTGCGCATAGCGTTGCAGGAAATCTCTTGATATTGGTATATATTACGACCACTACAGTTGTTGTAATTATTAATTGTTATATAATATGTTAAGTAATATCTAACTGTCAAGATATTACTAGGATATTCCATTATGTGACTATCTGTTAGAGTATTCAATGCAAGCGACGCATTGTTATCAGGGCGAGGCTGCTACGGCGTTTCTGTGCGCAGCGGGGTGCAGGGCGGGGGTGGTCGGTGTTATCTTAATTGTGGCTTTGTGATATATGGCTGCACAGGCTGGTCGCGCTAATGATGGATGTACACACCTCGCCATTTGTAACATCACGCCTATATTTAGTATGTAGGCAGAGAAGTGTAGCAAATTAGCACGATTCGCCAAATACGTTAAACGTCCGACCAAGGAATAGGGCCTATTGTCATACATCAATTTCGCCAGTAAAACAACATATTTGACTATGCCGTTTACTTGTTTCCGTATATATAAAGGTTGAACACGTGATACATTATGAGAAAAATTGATCGAGCAAAGACGCCCAAAAAGAATTCACGACAGGTACCTACTTAAAACTTGACATAAAAAATTAATATCACGGTTGTAAATCAAAATTAAAAGTAAGTGATAATTTAGGTACCCAATTTAGTCCTTCAGGGGAGCGATGAACTTTTCTAATAAATATGTCACCGTCTTATGAATTACGAGAATGCGAACTCTAAGCCGAAGCTTTACAGCTTTTGACAGTTTGCCTTCAATTCAGAGTCGCTCGTATCGTAGAGATATTCACATCAGGGTTACCAGTAAAGAAAATCCTTTGAATAATTGATGAATGAATTATGTTGTATAGTTTCCGGTTATATTTTTCGTTTTTTTACACCTAGAAACAACAAATACTTGTGGTCATCACACAAATATTTGTCTTGGGAGGGAATCAAACTCACGATCCTCGGCCCAGCAACTAGGTTTGCTATTCAATGTACTAACTGATCAGACCTGTTCAGATCAGATCAGACCAGAACAGACTAACTGATCAGAGTATTGCATATCGCAATCAGTAGTGAGTTCTAGCTAATTAACTTGTAATTTCTATTTTATTGTTAAATGTTTAAGTTTATGTATTATAATTTCTAGCTGACATTTCCGTAGTACTGGCTCGGAGTCTGGATTTGTGCTCGATGGATGGCAATAGGCTTTCCTTCTATTCCATAGTGGGACATGAACATAACTGGTGAAACATGCGAGTGCACTCCACTCCTCTGCCTACCCCTTCTCTTTAATTATTTCTATCATTGATTAATACATAATATGTTTACATACCTACTGAGAGTGCTGTCGCATAACGCTTGCGCACAGAAACTGATATCTCCTATAACTTCACTCTCGCAAATACGCGCTCATACAAGCCAAAGATTTGCTCGCATTTTTATATCACTAATAAAATACATATATAATATTCTTGACAAATTTTATTGTCGATTTGTTCCGTTTGTTTATTAAAAAAAGTCGCCCGAAAATGCCTGACTATAAGATTCAAACAAGACAAGAGTCTTGTTTGAGTCTTATAATAAAACTTACCTTTTACATATATGCAAGATAATTAATACCTTTTTTGACTCTAAACACGGATTAATTACACATGATGTAGACCGCAAGAAAAAATATACTAATACATATATATTATAGATGTAATGAAAAATATATTATTGAGAAAAATAATTACTAAGACATTGTAATACCTTGTATTTTCAATAGCTAATACAGCTAGTTGAGTAGATCAACTCACGTGGGATGACCCGTCATCAAACATAATCGAAGCGGGGCATCAAATGAACTAGTGGCACTTTATTAAATTCCTGGACGACTGGTAGACGGGGTATAAATCAGCCCCGACGGCACCGACCGCCATATATCACGGGGATCCATAAAGAAGGTCAAAAAATTGCGGCCGTCGGGGAGTTGAGTTGTTTTTTGTGTCCGTTTGTTTTGTGAGGTGGTACGAGTAGCGGGCGCATTGTGTCGCGGGCTTTGTGTGCCCGACACTCGGGAACTGATGCGCGGCTTGCGGCGGACTCGGACTGCGTATCGTCTCCGTTCGTCACTGTGAAATGTTTTAACAAAAAAACAATTGTATTATCTACTGATGTTCTGATTCTATGTGCAGTCAGAGAACACGGAATTTCTAATATCACTATCCTACCGACCTAACGTGTATCTTTTACGATCAATATTAATAATAATGTCAACAAACACTAATGATAATGTTCATCAACAATAATAATGTTCATCAACTATAATACAGTTCAGCAACAGATTGGGTGACGCATTTGTGGTACACTGTATACCTAATATTTACATAGCTGTAGTGTATAAGCTATGCATTTTCGCAGAAGCCGCTTTCTTCTATAAAATTGATTTTGGTTCGCTATTTAATCTGATTGTTACTAGATTCTTGCAATTGAATCGTTACCAAAACGCTCTGTTTTCTGCTGTTTGCTGTCCAACGGGTAAATGTAATCGGTGAAGATGTTACTATAAAACATCTACGAGTTATGTTTTTTTGTAGTAGTTGTTCATAAGAAATGATATTCTTATCGCGTGTCAACGCGCTACCGGCGTGTACAAATTGACGCGATTCAACGCTTCCTGGCTGTGTAAGACCCTGAACCCGGTGCAGTCGCCATAAAAACGTCACGAAGCATCAGATAAACACAAGTAAAGTAGCGATTAATCTAATAGACAGGTACTAACGGGATTCCGAGATCGAGGGTTTTTGCGCCGGATTCCCTTCCCCGAAGTATGGCCAACTCCCGTTTTGGGGACCTTGCCATTAGTTTGTTACATACTTTAATATAGCTATTGTCTCGCTGTCAAAATGCTAATTCCTTAGCACCCGTTTGCGCTCCATTAAACATGTTTCGTACTTTTGAAATTTAAAAGTTGCTATTGTTTTTTATTTTCCATAGGCTGTGTAATTGTATACATCTACTATGTAAGTCATATCCTTTCGAACAGATATCAATTGCTAAATATTACGAATTCAATATTCCATTTTGCCAGAATAAATGAAAGCTAAAAACTATAAATTTATTCAATTCGTTCGAAAAACAAGAATTACGTAACTGGCAGACATTCGAAATTTTGGAAAATTTTGTTCTATGTACCATTAATTGGTTATCAGAGTATTGACCAATATAAAGGATTCAATAGATATCATTACGTAAGGTAACATCACGCCTGTTATCCCCGAAGAAGTAAACAGAGGAGTGTTGTACGCTCCCATGTTTCACCAGTTACGTTTACGTCCCACTATGGTATAGGTGTTGAGCCTATTGCCATACACCGGGCACAAATCCAGACTCCAAGTCACTACTAGAAAATCTAAATTAGAAAAATTCTGTCGTGCCCGATCTGGGAATCGAACCC
>DWTO01001348.1:0-16523 GCA_018244755.1 Jemadia pseudognetus
CGTTAATGGGTTGAGTGAAACACACGATCCCATCATCAGAACCTAACCAAATTTTCATCAGAGTATCTATGAAGTATACCCTTTCCAATAAAAAATTAATCATCGAAATCGGATAGCCTACAAAAGATCGGCTATTAAAGCTACGAGCGAATGATTTAGTAGAGTTTTTTTTTACATTTTTACATCCACCTCCTGCGATAATGCAAAGCCCTGAATGTCTGCCTCATAGATTTTGTTCGTTATCAAAATGGTATTGACTATTAACGCCAGAGGCAGACACGAGCAAATGATTTAGTACCTATTTTTATTACAGATATGTATATATGATATAAAAAACGCAGCAACGTACGATGTAATTATCTTAAGAAAATTTTGTCGTATTGATCTCAACTTTAATGCTTATCAATATGAAGTACGAGCAAATCATATACGCTATAAGTTAAATGCTCCCTAGCTATAAAGGGAATCTTTAAAGTGTAAATATATTTGGGATTGTTCTACACACCTCTGCCTACCTCTTCGGGGATAATAGGCGTGAAATTACGTTTTTTTATAATTTTTGTTTTTAGTTATGTTTATAGGCATATTGGTTTAAATAATTGAAAATAGTACATATAGATATATTTTAAACATGGAAATATAATAATAGATGAAGGGTGCGATAAAATGTACATTTATGTGTTTATACAGTTATTTTTTTTTCTGACCCTTATCGTTCCACTGTTGCAACATGGGTTTCCTTTCAAAATGAGAGGATTAAGGCCGAACAGAGCTATAGGAATTGATTAATATATATTGATTATCCCTCTCCTCCGACCCTTTTAAACGTTCACTTACTAGACACGGGTTACTTTTCAGAATGAGAGGGTCGAAGCCATAATCTACCACACTGGTAGAGAACGGGTTGGCTGACTTCAACATGCCTCAGAAAATATTTGACTTTTATGTACTCTTAAGGTGTCCATGTTTCTTTACGATGTTTTTCTTCAGTATTGGTCACGTTAGGTATTATGTACGTAAAGTAGGCGAGCCAAGCAAAAAGTCGTCTTATCCATAGAAAAATAGAATGAATTGAGGACTCGAAGCACAAGACAATGAATAAGGCACAATAGTAACCGTTTCTTTGTGAATTATGGTACCCGCCAGCAACTTCATGCGTCATCACATATTATTCAGGCATACCAAATGTATGTTCTTTCTCCTTCTGTCATCGAATCATTATCGCTTACATACATGCTTATGGTTCTCTATCTGTATATTATTACTGTGATTAAGTTAAGTGATCAATTTAAGTTTATTAGAATTCATGTGTCAGTAAATAATCATGAATAGAATCCGTTAAATGCTGTAAGCATAGTAGTAGCACTATTAAGTTCAGATAATATCTTGAAAATAATATATGGTTTATGAGAAAGAAGATTCTGATTTGATCTTGGTCATTTCAAAAATTCCATTGCTAAGTAAATGAATATTTAGGTTGTCAATTTAAAAAAATATTAAGTGAGTGACACAAATGAATCTATCAGCAGTTGCATGTCATAATATTTAAAGTTAAACGTCAGAACGACGAGTAATAGAATTGTAATGTTATCCTAATAACTTATTAAACATAATTTATTTCGAGATGCTTACCTTATGGAATTTATTCGAAGCAACTTTGCTTTGTCTTAATGCTGTCTGTGTGTTACACGAGGAGCGTTTTATGCAAAAAAGTAAGTTTAAGTTTCTAACCTGTAACGGGCAAGAATTTATATGTGTAGAATTTCGGCAGGATGTTAATTATTCATAATTTGACATACATATCCTATAAATTATGCTCATATATATGCCTATTGTCCAAGTTGCTAATAACAAGTTAATTGCTATAATATTTGTTTAATTTCAGTGGGTTGGGGTGCTAATGTACAAAACCAAGGATACGAAGATCAGTCGTCCATAAAATTCCAAATATTGAACTTGGTGAGGTCGATACGAACAGTAACTAGAAGTATGTTTTACTTTATTTTTCCGCTTATTCATTATCCCTTTTAGATACTGGTCTCCTAACCAAATGACAAACGGTAATTTCTATAGTCTGTCGTACTGGCTAAATGTAGGTTCATCATCATCAGCCTATTGTCGCCCACTGCTGGACATAGGTCTCTCCTGAGGGGTTATACCCTGAATAATCTCTGCACTAGATATGCAAGTTGGGGATCACAGAGCACAGCCTCTAGCTCCACCTACACTGCTGCCCATAGGCGACCAGGGCATAGCTGTACCTAGATAAACATGGACAGAGTATAAGGTAGCAAATATTGTTACACCTGCATAATATTAACTGTCTGTATAATATTAACATTTAAAGAATATTTAACATGCTTTATTAACAATCCTACTTGTTTGTTCCAGTACCATTGATATTATTGAATATACTTACTATAATATTTAAGCTGCTCCTGGGATGAAAGGTCATAACTATCATTATACCAATATTGAATTTTATACTTTTTTTTGTAATATATTCTCTAAGTATTCCAATATCTTACTTTTTAAAATAAATTGTATATTATAAAGTTGTTTTTGTACTCATTATTGTATAAGATACAGATCATAGAATGTACTTTTACTTTTGACTGCCTTGTTGGCTGTGATAGTTGCAAGCACATGATTGCGAGGTCCTGTATTTAAATCCCAGATGGGCACTGTAGATTTCTGTTTTACATTTTCTAATAGTGTCATGGTGTCTGGAAATGTCTTGTGTACCGCAGTAGGCTCACCACCATTTACATAGGAGTGATGTAAACATAACTTGTAAATTGTGGGAGTGTACTACTCTCTTGTTTACCTCTACGGGATTACATGCATGTTATGTTTTTACTTCACAAAAGGTTTTCAAGAAACTTAGCAGAATTTTCAGCTTAGTTTGCTATGCAGCAGGTTTTGGTTTAATTCCCAGTCATGACAAATTCTATTATACATTCTGAAAATCTAAAAGTTCTATGTATAATGTCATAAATTATACATATTTACATTGTGTACATTTCCCTGTATTATGTCATAAACTATACATATTTGCATTGTGTACATTTCCCTAAAATTCCTTTAGAAATTTGCTTAATAATAAAACACAATACTCTTAAAAAGGGGCAAATAAAACTCTGCAATCTCGTGTGTCTCTTTATTGACATCAATATTCAAAAGTACACTTCTTACCATAAAAAAGAAAGAATCTCCTTAAAGGTGAAAAATAATACGCACAACACGTAACAGTATCGATTCAATTTTTTAAACTATCTATAATGGTTTTGCAATCACAAAAACCTTCCTAATTAAATAATAATATATTATTAACATCACACGTTCTATAAATATATATTGTTGTCGGGAATTGAACAGTAGTGGAAGCTCCGCTGGCTTGTGGGTCCACACTTGGAATCTCATACTATACTACAAACAAAATGCACAATTAAGACACTATGAATCGGTAGTTTTAAGTTTTAATCAAAAACCAAAGAATTTCCCTATATCTCAACAGAGCCACACTGTTAGCCAAAAATAAAAACTACATAGATGTCTACCGTCTCTACCTACGCTAGGTAGTAAAACATCAACTATATAAAGCAAAACGAAATCAGTTTATATCATTTTAACGAAAATCGCTTATGCAAGCAAGTCTCGGGCTCTCCGCGCGAGCAAAGGAACTAACTGTATCATAGTCAAATACTGGGGACCCTATCAGTAAAATATCTTAACCTAGTAACCTACACTTCCTAATCAGCTCTCCTGGCAACTGCTTCAGCAGTCTTTTAGTGAGAGGTCGAATTTAGTCATAGCATTTTGACCATATGAGGAATAATATACAATATAGGTTATAAGAACTTATTTCATTCTATATAAGGTGTTCTGTGTGAGATTGAGATATATGAACTCGCCATTGAATCTTCTCTCAACATTGCTAGCCTGAGGACGGTGACTGAGTATTCTGTTTCTCAACAAAGCACAACATTCAAGAACTATGAACATAATTCAGACCTCACCCACCGGAACAACATTGTCTCTATCCCTGTCAATCTTTAAAGTAGATCACTAAAATTATAAACTAATTAATTACAATATAGACTACCCAATTCGAAAACGCTACGATTATCTCTTGGACTAATTAACGAGTTGCTATTGGACAGATCGATTGATGCCACAAAAATAATATTAGTGTGACAATTTGTAAAAATAACTTGTATCGTGTACAATGCTTACAGAAAATATATGTCATTTAAATCGGGAAGTAAATTTTACACTTAAATAAGAATCTGGTTGTCTCGCGGCCGGCTACCTAAACTATAGCAATAATGTCGTCTTCAATCGCAGAATATCCTTTGGAATAGACGAGTGCCGATGCGAGCAGCGTATTTATAAACTAATAATATTCATTATTTCTTCGTTGCGCCCACGTTTTCTGACGCATCCATTTTCTCTTCGGTCTTCACTATCTTTCCTTCACCTACAAATAATACACAGTGATAATATATCGTTTTATTATTATCGAATTAGGTTAACTGTATTTCTCTTGAAGAGAAATAACTAGTTGCCACATGTAGCAGAGCTATCTACAATGCAACACTACATGTCTGTCAATACAAGTGGATCACACTGACAGCATCTAGACAATATATTTGGGCACAGTCAATCTTCGAAATATAATAAAAGTCGCACAATTCGTATTAATTGTGAGCACTGTATTAACAAATTTATTTGACACATTTGATCAAGTTTTGACTGTTCACAAGTATATTATGTATGTATAAGGCGAGGGCGAAGCGCTTGGCTCGTACCATTGGGCTGGTCGGGCTCGGGGTCGGTGTTGGAGCGCCTGCGCTTGCGCGGGAACTTCCAGCCGCCCGTCGCATGCTTGAGCTTCGGCAGCGGCTCCATGTCCAGCACCTGCCGCACGCAACACGCTTAATCAACCTACATAACAACATGACGCGCGCGCGCCGTTCCACTGTACAGCGAGAGTTCTACTTGGTACGAGGGCGATCGACTTGGTAAGTAGCCATTTCCAAATTGTCACAATATCGCACATGAGTGTGCTGAACTCGTCTGTACATTTATAATAACAATATCTTTGGACATCTCCACACTCGGCCATCTGATCTCAAAGTAGGCGTCAAGAGAGCTGTGGTATGACGGCAGTTAAACTATACATACATATGATTATGATATACATGTAAATAAATACATATATACTTAAATTTATTTATTTTATTTTTTAGAGCCACTTGTGTGCATAACACAATTTTTTGTTCTGGGTAGCAATCGAGCCTGTGACCCCTGGAGCAATAGTGAGATTCCCTAACCACCGCACCGACAGGCTTGTCAAATTTGATTGTCTATTTCGTGATATATATTCCTGAGACAAATGACTCATCATTAACCCTTTTACCTTTGCACTGTTGGACACAGAAAGTTAAAGGAAAATTAAAATCATAATGGGCAAGTTGCCACACTTTGCATGCCTTGCAGAAGATTATGAAGACCTGCAACATGTGCAGGTTTCCTCATGTTTTCCTTCGACAGCAACTTCCTTACAGCAAGTCTCTTTTTTAGTTTAAATCTTAATCTCTTATCTCAACTTTATTCTTAACACGCAACCTTTTAGAGGTAGGGACATAATAATTGGAAAATCATCCAGATTTCGAGTTTGAATTTTGATCTTTTTAGACTGTCAGTGCTGTTTTTTATATAATCATCATCAGTCTAGTTTCACATCATACATCACTGTTGGAGAAACATTCGCCTTCGAAGAGGTAGGCAGAGAAATGTAGTGCCTACATTCCACTGTTTCATCAGTTAAGTTTACGTGCCAATATGCAATAGGTATTCGCCTATTTCAATACACTGGGCACATTTCCTAACTCCGAGCAGTGGCTCGAATTAGTGATTAGAAAATCTAAATTAGAAAAATCTGAGTGCTCGACCCGGGAATTGAACACAGGACCTCCCGATCGGATCGGATTTGGTTCATATGCCAAAGGAAAACAGACAAAAATGGGATTCAAAAGCCATTAAAATGATATTTGTGGGTTATTGTGACTATACTAAAGGTTGTAGATTTTGAAGAGAGATATAAAGTGAAATCAAATTCGGAGGTATTGACTCTTATTGTGCTCGCAGCAAGAGTATTGATATATAGATATCATTTTCTCACCACCTATTCCATAGTGGGACGTAAACGTAACTGGTGAATTGTGGGAGTGTTCTACACTTCTCTGCCACCTCTTCGGGGATAACAGGCGTGATGTTACGTAGATATAATTTTCTTCGAGAGAGAGTTGCCGAAAAGGAAATTGAACTGAGCTATGTTGGGACTCAAGATATGGTTGCTGACATAGTTACAAAACCAATTTCTCAAAAGAAGACTGTTCTGTGGCTATGGGTTTGGAAATAAGAAGAGGATGTTGAAATGGATTAATTGCAACACTGGATTTCATACGCCATCTGACGTTTAATACTTCTTTGTAATATGTCACTTCACCTTATGCCAGTTTGTCGGAATAAACGATAGTTGCTCAGTTCGCGTGTTTAATTAAAATAGATCTCGAATTACTTAAATTCTTTTGCGTTACATCAGGGGTCCTCTCATCAGGGAGCCTCTTATCAACAACCGAGCACAGATCTAGACTCCAAACCATTATCAAATTTTATGTTAGAGAGACTCTATAATATCCGACCCGCGGTCGAATCCGGGATATCTAGGACAGCAGTCGCGCTTGGAATCATTGGACTAAAGAATTTAATTTAATATATGGTAAAAGCTCAGTGCTATCGTACGTCAAATGTTTTGTATACAGCATTGAAGGTTCATTCAAAATACTCACCTTGTGAATTTGTCTGAAAGCGATTTGTCTGAGGAACTGTTGCGCGGAAGCGGTCAGGTCCTCCCGCTTCTGCGGCAGCAGGTTACCCAGCGCGTCCTGTGTATTATGACAATGTCAATTTCATAGAGAAGTCATTGAGCAGTTAAAGAATTACGGAAGGTAAAATAGATTTAGAAGAAAGTAAAGAAGCTCAATAAATATACACATTGAAATAATTTTCAGTGCCAGTTTTCTTTACCGACACCGACGATGTGGTAAAACTTGAGATTGTGTGGTGTCGATAAGTTAATATTTAATTTTTTATATTTGAGATTTTCTTCTACTGTAATCTTTACTCTTTCTTGACCATGCATATAAATAATTTGTGCATTTAAATGTTTCTTGTATATTTATTAATAATACAAATAGTCTAGATCATCATACTTGTAATTACGTCGACCAAACCTTTGGTCGTTTCAATGCGAAGGGTCACAATGGGAAGGGCGCAGGTTTGTTTAAGTTGCTTCTAATGACTAGTGTTGTGTGTGCGTGTGTGAGGTGTACTCACGACGAGCTCCTTCTCGCAGGGGTCGCGCAGGCCGGGCCCGTGGTCCAGCAGCAGGCCGCCCGCCACGGCCTCCATGACGCGGCGCAGCGCCTCGCCCGGCGACAGCGCGGCGCCGGCCGACTGCATGACGCCGGACACCAGCAGCTCCATGGCCTGCGTTATTGTGCCGCTAGATCTACTCCACACATTGTTGTACGACACCATGACCGATCATTTACGTATGCATGCACGATGGGTTTGAACAATCAACATGAAATACATTCGTAATCAAAATACTAAAAATACTTCGGCCAAAACGAAAGTAGGTAAGTCTTCTTTTTAACAATCGCATTAATACTCGAAGTAGGTTAGTTTACCTTGAAACGCCACAACGTGTTAAGGGTTCATATATACAGATATTTTTAACTAAATTGTTTTCAAACGGTGTAATGTAGGATCAAATTTCATCATCATCATCATTAACTAATTTTAGCCTAATTCTGAACTAAGATAAGTAACAAATCTTAGTAAATTTAGAAAGAATAGTGATGTCCATCAACTAAACTTAAGAAATAAAAATAGAGTTGCAATGCCCACTAGTGAATAAGTTGTTTATAGGTTAAAATATACGCTTCTATAACAAACTACCAAACGACGCGGTAAATTTGTCAGTTTGTAAATTCAAGAAATTAATTAAATCTCGACTATGTCAAAAAGACTAATACTCGATTGCAGATACATGCAAGACGTTTGGAATTGAGTTGCTACAGTGTTAAGGGTAAAAATTATAATTTTTACTTTAACATGAGTGCCTATTTTAAAAGATGCGCATCTATGGAGTTTCTTTTGCCGCTTCTTCTCCACAGCGAGGCCTTTTCCGAAGCGGTGGTAGTTTCATGTTGACGTACAAAAAGGGTTCTAATGAACCGATTTTGAACAAATGATATTTGAATTTAAGACAAGATTGAAACAAAAATGTCAAAAGAAACATTACTGTGACATTTACATGTGACATGTGTACATTACGGCGGTCGGCTCAGCGGCTCAGCGGCTCGGCGCGCGGAGATACTCACGTAGGGGTTGAGCGGCGTCCAGTTGGGGATGCGGCGGCACAGGTCGCGCATGATGCGGATGATAATGACGCACGACTGCAAGTTGGCCGCCCTCGCCTACACACACACACGCGCGCGTCAGCCGCCGCCGCAGCCGCCACGCACCCATTTATTGCTCCGATGTCCCGACTCGCCCAGGTTAGATTTCAATTCGAGTCCCGTGAAGAATGAGAGCAATAAATGAGATCGTTTAACTACATTTCACTGAAACTGCGTTTCCAATTCGGAAATGAACTCCCGTTGGCTATCAGGCTATGTGCGCGGAAACGCAGCTTTCGAAGCTTAATCGACGAGCACGTGTAGCCACATGTTCACGGGAGCGGAAACTTTGCGACCAACAAGTAAAAAAAAAAACGATCTTCTCGTGTGACTACATCGAGTAGCTACTTGATTACTGATTGACTGTAAAATAAAAATAAACATGTGACTAAGATAAACGTGCGCACTCCCACTCGTATCACTTTCAAGTCGGGGGCGGGGGGCGGCTCGATCGGCTAAGCTGAACTCGTAAAATTTGTTTATTCTTTTTAAGTCTTCAGTGTCGAAGATGACGTCACAACTCCGGTGTGCAGCGACGGGCCGCGGCTTCAGTTCTGAGCGAATATTTCTTTTAATCGTCCCCCTCGTCGAGTGCACACTTCGGTTGCGACGCGGCATGTCGGTGCGGATAAGAATGAACAACTTTTAAGAAAATACAAACATTTTGGTGACTGAGGCAAAAATTATTCTAACTCGTAATGATAACATGGGGCTAGTTAAGGTCGAAGCGGGGTGGGGATGGTGGAGTGCGCACACGTCTGATAATGTGGGCGAATGTACCTGGAACCACTTGGCGTGCCGAAGGGCGGCCAACGCGTCCAAACACTTCTGCCGCGGTAGCACATCCTTGTCGTCTCGCTTTATGTCGCCACCCTCTAGCGACAACAACATAAAGGGTGTTTGACCATCAACAAATCGACGAAAACGGGGCAAACATTATATAGGCACCCTACGGCCCTAACGTGCCGGCGGGCGCACCGCGCTAGGGTACGTGCGCCAATCGGTACGACAGAGAATCGATATAATAATGAATACGGCGGAGGTGTGAGGTGCGACAGCAACTGGTATGTTTGCTCCGTTTCAGTAGATATCAATATACCACTGCGGAGACTGCGCCGCGCGACGAGCTCGCATGTGATATATCTGTCGGGATGATCAAAAATCCTTTCTTCCCGCTGCTCTTATTCTACTCACACCTAAAAATAAGCATCCAACACGATGCCCGGCAAGCGCCGGGCGGTAAACATAGAACAAAATATCTTTTTTTTCACAATCAGCAAAACACACGATGAATCTTTCAGTAACGTGTACATTATGTCAATATTAACGATATCAATAAAAAAGTACAATCTTAATAATTTAAAAAGAGGTGACTGCTTCGCTTTACTAGATAGTTTGTTCGGTGAGAGGTTGGCGGTCAGCGGAACGTCGAGGGAGGGGTCATCGTGACGACGACGACGACGGCGACGACGGCCAATTTCAGCCACCACAAGAAGCTAGCGGAGCACTGCGGAGTGCGGCGAGCGGCGCCGGGGGGCGCGGCGGGCTCGTGTGAAATTGGCGCAGTCGGTCGTCGCGCGGGCGCGGGGCGCGGGGGCGCGTACCTGCGGGCTCGCGCATCACGGCCGACGTCAGGCTCACGAGCACCGTCACGCCGCCGTCCGACACCTGCACGGCGCCCTCGGCCGGCTGCAGCTCCACCTTGTACTTGGGCTCGTCGCCGCCGCCCTGCGCACACGCACGCGTCACGAGCGGCCGGGGGCGCACGGCGCGCGGCGGCGGCTCGCGGTGGTACCTTGACGCGCGCCAGGTGGTGCGGCAGGTCGGCGGCCACGCGCTTGAGCAGCGTGACGGTGGGGCGGTCGCTGCACAGCACGACGAGGCGCACGTCTCGATCGCCGCGCAGCAGCAGCCCCTTGGCTAGCAGCCCCACGCGCATGACGCCCTTGAGTGCGCGCGCCGCTTCCAGCGCGGCGGCGGCGCCGGGCCCGCCGCCCGCCGCGCCCGCGCTGCCTGTGGCCTCGCCCTCGCCCGCGAACGAGAACCTGATGCCCCGAAATCCTCCATTGTAGTTACTTGTATATGTGAATCTCAAAAGAAATGTTCTCTAAGGCGTGTGAAGTCTGCCAACCCGCACTCGGCCAGGGTCGCAGACTACGGCTTTAACCCTTCCATTCTGAGAGGAGATCCATGTTTGAACAGTGGAACGATAAGAGTCGGAAAAAATATATTACAAGTAAATTGACTTACAACTGATTATCTCGACCGTCTTCTTTTCCATCTGGTTTATCATCTTTCTTATCATCCACTTTTGTTTTACCCGGTCCCTAAAATAATATTAATTAAAAATTGTTAATATTGTGCTTAACACTATTAATTATATAATTCAATTCAATATATATTTATATATATAAGCGAATTCCACCCATATATAGACAATGAAAATAGTGATCTGTTGCGTGCGCGGCGCAGACCTTGGGGCGCGCGAGCTCGGCCAGCGCGTCGGAGAGCGACTTGAGCGCCTTCTCGGTGTGCGACACGGCGCGCTGGATGTCCTGCAGCTGCGCGTCGCCGGGGTAGATGTCGGCGTGCTTGGCCAGCACGTGGCGGTCGTCCGACGTCTCGGGCCGCCGCCCCACGGGCCCGTAGCCCATGCCCATGCCCTGCGCACGGGACCACGTCAGCGACGATATTCGATTCGATACATACTATTTTTTTTCTTCCCACTAACTTCTATCTCAAAAACAATATTTTTCAATGTTAGATATATTGGTATACCTTGGCTTTCAATTTTTCCTACAGATATGTTAATAAATCAAGGTGCGCTACGACTTATAATTAAGATATAAGGGATGCGAACAAATTGATCGTCGTGTACTCGATTACATTAGTCAATTTCGCCAATGAGATATCACTCTTCTAAATACAATATTGCCTTTCTTAATCAATAACATAAATAAAATTGAAGTGTCTGTTTATGATTCCAAAATATCTGTGTTTTGTCAAGTGCGTATCGTTTATTAACATGATACATAAGCATATACTTTTAAAAAAAAATTCAGTTCGTTTGTTTGCAACAATTTCTGGAACGACCGACTGTTTGACATTGGACTTGTGTTGGAAGAGAGAGTGGGATATAGGGCAACATTAATTTTTTTAACCCGGAATTCCCACGGGATAGAGATTTACGCGCAGAAAAACCGCGTCTAAATAATATCGGGAGTCCGAGGCGAACGAAGTCGCTGATAGAGCTAGGTGTAGGTGTAGCCGCGACAGTACTGCGGCGTGTGTGTGACGCACGTGGTGCTGGTGGTGGTGGTGCAGGTGCGGCGGCAGCGGGCCGCGCGGCCACCACGCGTCGGCGCCGCCCTCCCAGTAGGCGCGCTCGTCGTCGTCGCCCTGCGCGCAAGCTACCATGAGACACGGCGCAGGCCGCAGGCACGCCACGTGCCACGTGCCGACCCGCGTGGGCCGTCTTGCTATCCGTACTCATGTTACTCCTACGAGCTACTCGTCCATACAGTTGTAAGCCAATTTCAATGTTTAAAATTGAAAATGAATATTTTCAAGGGATTTTATGTAGTACAAATGTGTAAAGAGTTAAGCAAATTTTGATGTATTTGTAGATACAGATGTATCTACATACTACGTTGGAAACTCGGTTGCCAACATTGTCCACTACAAAGATGACATTGGGTCTTCGATTATATTAGTTTATTAAAATTAATTTCCAACTCTCAAATACATACTTATACTCACATCATGCATACGTCTACGAGACCACATGTCATCTCGCGACATCCGCTGAGCTTTGGCTTCTGCCAGTTTTCTCTGATGCATTGAGGGTTTGACTTTCACTTCTAAATCTGGTTGCACCTGTGACGCAACAGATTTCAAACTTAATTAATTTTCAAAGTAACTACAACATCTAATAGTTACGATATAATTATGCCAATCATCCTCATCATGCCTTATAATCATTTGACGCCCACTGAACAGACGGCGGCCGTCAGGTCACCACGTTCGGCGGACGCCTCAAACCTTTTACTAAGTAATCATTGGATGGAGACAAGTAAGAGTTATATTCCAGTATTATTACAATTAACAAAAATTGTTATTTCTCCGCGTCGTTTGTCGAGTGTTTGTAAGCTAGAGAAATTCTGGGTTTAAAACCCGGGTTGAGTGCTATTTGAATTACTTGGAGTACTTTCTAACTTCGATGTTCTAGCAGTCAAACAACGAGGCTAATAATTAACTAGTTACGTATAAGGTCTTGTAAGAAAAAATAGCGGCTTTAACAAAATTGCATGTTTATATGGGAGTTATAAGGACAGCACGATTGCCCAGTTCACAACATCGCACAAGACTTACTTTCTTTTTGTACTGGAGGCGATGGCGGCGGCCCTTCATGTGCATCTCCTTGGCGTTGGGGTCGTTGAACTTGCAGTCGCACAGCTTGCAGTTGAAGCTGAGCGCCTTGCCGTCGTCGCCGCGGATCTCCTCGATGTAGTCCTGCCCCACCGGCTGCACCTCGGGCTCGCCGTCCGCCTCCTCCTCCTTCTCCTCGCCTTCCTTGTCTTTCTCTGCGGCGGAGCGACGCACGTCAGAGCAGGCCACGGAGCGGAGCCCCCCGCGCGCCACGAAGGCGACCATCGGCGCTCCCGCCACCGTCTTATCGGCTAGTACAACCAAAAACTCTAATTCTCCCTCGGAGCGACGCCGCGAGCCGCGAGCCGCGCGCGGCCTCGAGGCGGCTCTGCTCCGAGGAGCCTCATTGCGTCATTGTGCACAGAGTTAGCGATGCCCGTGTAATGCTCGCCACGTGTGACACGTATGTGACACGGGGGCCGAGGTAGCGAGCAGGCGGCCCTGCGACGTACACGTATCTGTACGAATGCTCGTAAGGAACGAGGTATGAGGGACGAGGCAAGTTCGACTCTACTGGAACTGTAAACAGACGAGTCGTCGCGCAATACAGATATGGTGGTCGCCGCGGGGGCCGGCGCGCCGAGCGCGGCTACACGCTACCTACACGTATTCCCACCGTGGACATAATGTTTCATACATTTACAACTTTTTTCCATGCTTTTCGAAACCAACAGAGCAGAAGCTACGACTAATAATATTATTAACAGATCGTATGAGGATTGAATGTATATTAACTTTACTATGTAAAGGAAGAAATATTTCAAGAACAATACACAAGAACAAATCTATTAAAAAACCAAAACGATTAAAAAATAACTCATTTTTATTACGAATATATATCCAACGAAAGTGTTAATGATGGCACTGGCAAATTAATATGGGAACCTTTCTGTGACTGGAATTTCATTAGGAAGAATAGATGAAGACATTTAAATGTAAACACGTAACAGTTTTATAATTCCCAAAGATTGTAAACAAGTATATGTTAAAACGTAAAGCAGGCGCAAGCGCGTACAGACCGGCGGCCAGCTTGGTGGGCTCGGTGGAGGGGATGGGCTTGCCCAGCATGGTGTGCAGCTTGACCACCTTCTGGTGCTTGATGCCGCGCACGT
Source organism: Jemadia pseudognetus (assembly GCA_018244755.1). Taxonomy (NCBI): domain Eukaryota; kingdom Metazoa; phylum Arthropoda; class Insecta; order Lepidoptera; family Hesperiidae; genus Jemadia; species Jemadia pseudognetus. Next base: position 14,075 of record DWTO01001348.1, read on the forward strand.
GCGCCGCGTACGCGTCGGCGCCCGTGCACGTCACGTCGCACAGCTCGCAGCGCAGCGCCGAGCCGCCGCACGCGCGGCCCGCGCCGCCGCCGCCGCCGCCCGCCGCCGCCAGCTTCACGGCCGCCTCCTTCTTCTTGTGCTTCTGCCCCTCCAGGTGCTCCTTGTACGTCTGCCGGACGATCGCGCTTCACCCTTTATCACTGCTACCGTGTAGCGTTGCTACTGTTACTTATTTCCCAGAATTATAATGTTAAATCTTAACGGCTCTTTCCGACTAGTGTATTTCCGGCCCGCCTTACTCTTGTTTTGGCATAAGTTTGTATACGAGTTCTAATAAAACAACTGAGCGCGTACGCGTGCGTTAGCATCGTTTATATCTGCTTCAGTGTGATGCGAAGGGAAGGGTCGCGAGTGGGGTACAAAGCGCGCGTACAAGATTGACATTATATGAGCAGAAAATACCCTGGTGTAAAATAGTCCTACTTTAGGAGGGATATATTGAAACCCATTTGATAGCTGTGTAATTGTTTCTATATTCCAAATATAACAATATAAATACATTCCCAAAAATCAAATAAAAGTTTATCTAGTAACTTAAAACAGGTAACTAAACAAGAAATCATGGGAAAGTGCACATTAAATATATATGGGAGGCTTCAGTGTCATAGAGAGATATCTGTGTGATCCATGGCCTGAGGTGTTGTAGGTCAGACGGACGCGGGTAAGAGAGAAATAAAGGAGAAGTGACCTGTGGACCGGCGCAGGAGATGCGACACACATCGCAGTAGTGCAGCTGCTGCGCCTTGGGCGGCGGCTTGGGGCGGCGCTGCTGGCCGGCGCCCACGCCGCTCTTGTTGTAGTTCTTCCACCCACTGCTTTGCACAACCACACTCATCAATGCGCTAAAGAGTGACATGGGTGACATGGGATGAGCACACTGGCCGGGTTACTTTACATCGATCTACTGTACGAGCCAATTGTTCACAGTAAGCGTTTATTTGTCACAGAACTCTACTCCACTTCACTTTCATCTCATTCTTACATAATATTCAGCGTTCAATACAAATATTTTTGTGACACAATACATTTGGAAACTGTAACGTTACATCACACCTGTTATCCCCGAAGAGGTAGGCAGAGGAATGTAGTACACTCCCACGTTTCACCAGTTACATTTACCCGTCCCACTATGGCATGGCGTGGTGGGCCTATTGGTATTTGGGAAGTGTGCTTTAATTTTTAAACTTTGTTCAATGAAAAATCGTGTTTCATACATCAAAAACCAAGTTAAACGATATAAAATTATTTGTATCCGCTACAAGCAATAGGCAAATTGCAGTATCAACTCACCTGCCTCCCGCGGTCTTGTTCTGCTGCGCCACGTACATGGTGGCTGCGTTGTACAGAGCTGTATCAAGCAAATAAATGATTATACCTCTGCAGACGTCGCCGGCGCACAACACGGTGGCTCGCGATGCTGTTAGCGCGTTACCCAAGTGTATCTAGTTAGTACGAGCGGGTTTCGGGCGACTCGTTGGGCTACACAAATCAATTGTAGCGAGTAGGGAATGACTGATTCAAATTTAACATAAATGGCACTGTATTTAAATTGCTGGAAGGTTTGTCTGGACGTGGTTACATTTTCAATAGACAATAGCTTAAACGTTTTCTATATGAAATGCAAGTAAAAAAAACAAAAAATTGATGTAGCACAGAATCCAAACAAACAATTCTTAGTGCTACACTAGTTATTTTTACACAATATAAATAAAATGTTAGTGTTACGCATGACATTAGGAGCATGCTATAGCAACAGTTCCATGACGACTACTATATTGTACAGCACAAGACCCGTCGCCACGCGAGAGGTTCCAAACAAAAGATAGCACAATAGAGCCTGTGACTATATGTAGACACGCGGGGGAGGGCGGGGGTAAGTGGCGCGCCCTCGACCTTAGGTCGCGACTTATGCTTGCAGCTCGAGCGTACCGTGTTATGTCGTATACTTCTAATAGTATACGTTTCAATATAAATACACATATCTGATATAAACATTTTGATACGGATATCAGATGCGACAATAATTGCAAATTAAACATAAAAAACACTGCAGCCGTATATTCAACATTCTGGAATTTACCCCAAATACAAAAAAAAATCTTTTAAGGATAAGACATATATTTTCATAGATAATTTTATCAAATACGCAGCAAAAATAAATTAATTTAAAAAAACTTTCAAAACAAGCTTTTATTTACGGCCTAAAAATATTAAAAATAAGATTTAAATTACATTAAACCTATACATTTTCCAAATTAATTTATTACTATCAACTTATAACGTCATTATACAATTTATATTAGTGTCCGACCGAAGCTGGTTTTTCAGCCGAAACCGAAATCGTAACCGAACTTTCGGCCTCGCTCTCTGTTTCGGCCGAAACCGAAAC
>DWTO01001349.1:0-16520 GCA_018244755.1 Jemadia pseudognetus
ACAGACAGACAGACAGACAGACAGACAGACAGACAGACAGAGTTACTTTCGCATTTATAATATTGGTAAGGATGTATCTAACAGCTCAGCTAAAAATACTTTTAGATTCACACGCCTCCAACGAAACATTAAAACATGTTATCATTACAATTATCATTGTTTTAACATTAAAAGCCTTTTGTTCTGCTCATCGGGCACTGTTACCGAGGAAAGTGCTTAAATGTTAAGATTTACAAACCATGACGCTATGAATTAATTAATACTTGGAAATCACTTGGCTTACTTATACTTGGCTTCGCATAACGGGTGCTTACATACGTAATATTGTGTGAGGCAGTCAACAAAACGAGTCGACTATTACCGAAATGAAAGCGTAAACTAGATAGGTTTAGTTTTAATATAAAATGTTTACCTAATATTTTCATTTACATCGCCCTGTGATAAATATGTTTGATTTACATCGCCGGGAATAGCGTGGCAAAAATGGTAAAAGGTATTATTTGCTGTCTACCCAGCCGAGCCCAAAATAAACAGACTTGGCGGGGCAATTTATTCCAGTCGAAATATACCCGTACGCTTATATACTCTTTACACATGTTCGTATCTTTCATTTATTTATATTTCTGTATAATAATATTTATATTTATGGTTTTCTATATTTATTACAACATATTAACTTAATTATATGCACGTAGTTCAAGCGTGCGTGCCTTCGTATGTACCACTCGTTGGGTAAATATAAAAATAACGTTTAACTTAAGATATTGAAGTGCGTATATTAATGCGTAATAGACACACAAATTAATATATTTTAATTTATGAACGAAGGTCAATGAAGGTCTAAGATTGATTTAAAATCCATCTCTTGTGTTTCTTACGAATTTTAGATTGTTTATTGAGTCCCAAGAGTTTCCTTCAGTAATTCTGCAAACAATAAATTGGGTGCAAACCAAAAGACCACTTCAATGTTCAATTTATCTTCGAAACTGTTTTTTCCTTCCTCAATTTTACTTTTCGACTGACATATTTATGAAAAGAAAAAAAAATAAACCTCCCTTTAAGTCTCACACAATAATTGCATGAATAATAAAACGCTACGCGTTGAGCCAGCGTACATTCAACAAGAAAAGTGATTAGAAAACGAAACTGGATCTATCACAAAACTGCGTATACCGCGTAATATGATCACCAAGTATCGAGTGGGTACAGAAACATGAGCGCGCTGCGTGCGAGCGTTGAGTGCTCAGAGTTATATTACTCCCGAGTCGCTTTACAGTCGGATTTACCTTTTATTGCTACAATCTCACATACACGTCAGCCGCGCACCAGCGAGCACGGGGAAGCGAGGCGACGCGCGCCTGTCTGTCGTAAGCTGTTAAGAAATATGTATTCGTTAATAATAATATTCGTAAGTTTCGTAACTACCCGCATTTCGTCACATCATTACTAACGGCTGGTCGCAAGACTCGCAAGGGTGCAACAGTTCTTTAGGAAATAAATACGAATCCTATGTTTTTTTCGAACTATTTACAGTATTAGTTATATCTTTCAACTGATAAAATAAAAGTTAACACAGAAGGATTTCGTGTAAGATAACGCCAAGTTTAAGCTACAATTCGTAAATAAAACAATACGCAGTGATTACAAATATATTTATCAAAATAATTACAATATTCGTCACATTGTCAATCTATAAATAGTTGGTTATGACAGGTCTAGCAGTTTAATATTGAAAGAAAGAGTTATTTAAGAATTTTTGTCTACAACTAGGTGGCGCGCAGGTGCCTACAGAATTCTTTACCGGAATTTATTGCATGAATATTCCCATAAAATATATAATAGCTTAACCTTTTTTACGCTTGGGAATTCCTCAAAAGATACCCCTTCGGCAGAGAGGCTAGGATTATGTAGGCTTGACCATTGAAATTTACAGGGAGCCCAAATATTTTAAGACAGAATGTGGGTATATTGTAGGTAACAAACGTTTCGTTTTGAAAGGAAATCCGTAAGAAACAGTGGGACGATAGAAAAGGTTGGCTACAATGATGATGATGGTGGCGATAATGATGATGATGATCTTCACCACCACCGACCACGTTGTACCATATTTTTAACATATTGTCCCCTAAGCACACAAGTACCAGATCTAATCCAGCCCTTTAATCTTATTAAATCAGGTAAGCGGAGCCCAAAATCATCGACGCGTAGTCAATCGGGTGAAAAATGGGTCAACATGATATTATAGGAAGCTGCCGCGCTATTTTACACTTACCCCAAGTATAAGCTTTGAGCGCAACATCGTTTCTATAGCTCATAATATGGGTGTTTCTAATAACCTCTTAGCCTAAATTATCTTTACAAAAAAATGCATTCGGTGATATTATATTTTTAACTATACAATCTGCAACTACGTCTAATATTATTATAATCCATCCAGAAATTCTTGAATACTGTACAGCCGAGAAACTATTTTTCTATTATAAGTCGCTTCAGTTCTTAAATACTCCTCAAAAAGACTGTTATAAACTTATATCTAAATAATATACAATAATAAATGCTATCTTGCATCCTTTCTATTACCGAATAAAATTTTATTCCCACTTTAATTAACTAAATGTGTGTAGGTAATGAGGTCCATAAAAAATTAATTAATTATGTACCTAACGTAAGCTACGTTGCCGTTAAAATGATATATGTGACGTAAAATACCATTTGTATATATTACATAGCGTAGTATATTGTTAATTTTATACACGCAGTACACCCTAAAGTTATTCAGCACTTATTTCTGTAACTCGCATTTCCCAAAACATATTAAGCCGTCGTTTACATTTTACAGATCTTTTTAATACCTGTTTCTGTAACTCTTATATCCAAACGTAAAAAAAATGCGTAACAACGTTTAAATACAGTGTACAAACATCCAAACACTTTAAGTTATTATTATATCTACTGTTATATAATCTGTGAGCAGCGGCATGTGGATAATCAGATGAGAAATGGGTCAAGTGTAGTGAGGGCGGTCGAGGGGAGCTTCCGTGTGTCAATATTGTCAGCGGACGCGGGTTTTATCGTCACTTGGAGCTGTCTCACTACTTGCTGACAACGAGCAGAGCGATGGATAACAAGCGTAACGCAGGAGCAACGTGCTATACCGATCTTTTTTATATAGTGCATTTATTTAAGATATAGTCAGCTCAACAACGAGTATGACAGCCAACTTGGAAACCACACAGACCTCCACAGCGATTGAACAGAACTGAAGCAAAGATGCTTTGAATCTTTTCGTATTATGATATTTGAAATAATTTAAATATGAAATTATTGAATAAAGGACGCGAACTTTATTTCGTTATAAATAAAGTCGATCAATTTAAGCAATAATTTTACTATATGTACTACGATAAAATATGTTTTGTTTATAATATGCACACAATATTTCGTTTTCTTAATTATATACTGCTGGCGGAGTACCCGTGGTCATAGATCATCTTATGGGTAGATTGCGACATTTTCGAGAACACTCAATTTCTCTCTAGCTCACTTGATAAGATAAGACGACTTGATAAGATCTGTCCATCTTCAGACTGCGTATGACACTTTGCATCATCAATCTTACCTAATCGTTTATCGCTTACACGCTGTGAGGGGCGCGTGTCCCTAAGCACGGCCATTAAGCAAAGGTTATTTCATTGTGTGGTCATGTTACGCTTCATGACAGCCGCCCATAAAAATAGATCTAGGAACGTAAAAAAGTCGTTTAATCGCGAGCCTTTTAACTTCCGGATAAACATAATGTATTATTAGCTGTCACTTCTATTGTGTATACAAGCATTATTGTTGTATAGAAACTTCGAGAACATAATGATTGTTCAGACAGAAGATATTTAAATTTAGCGCTTTTTTTATTGCGTAGATTGTCAAATAGGAAATCGCCACCTGATGGTAAGAGGTCACCGTCCCTTATGAATGATTGCATCATCAGAAGCCTCTCCGATTCGTTGACTACCCTCAATGACTGGTAAGGCCTTATACAATTATACATTTAGGAAAATAATGGAATTAATATAGAATTATGATTTGAAAATTAATTTAGTGTATCTGTGTCATAATAACCCTCTACGGTATATTAAGTTACAAGTTTCGTTATTGCGAAGGCATTATGAGGTTATATTAACTGTCAAAGACGAATTACAAAGTATGTTATAAATTATAACCTTACATTCTGCTTGTATTTCAGCCACAGCTTGTACAGAGAGCCTATTTTTTATATTTGTTACCAAAGACTATTTTTCAAGGGTATTGTCAAAAACAATTTGCGAGCATGTTTAATCAAATTCACAAAATCGCATAATACAATCTGTTCTACAACGCCCACATCGCATCGGTTTATTAATATTAATATCCTGACATCATCGCTACGGTATAACAAAATCGGACCAAATATTCAAGTGGGTATACAAAATATTTCACATACAATAGAAAGTGAATGTATCGCATATTATATTTGAACTACATACATATGTATGTAGTTGGCGCCAGTATGCTAATACATTGGGTTTTAATTCATTTTTTCAGATCTATTTATGTATTCATTTATTTATTTATTCATATTTCACACCAACAAAGTCTACACAATTACAAATAGTTTAGGTTATGAAATGACACGAGTGTCACTTAAACTATTAAATAATAATTTATTGATTTTTAATGCAAACGACACGCATAAAAATCGGTACAAATCAAATAATTCTTAAGAAAGTGCAAATAACCATGTTTTCATTTGAAAAATTTGTACATTGTAATAGTAATTCCTGAAGAGGTAAGCAGAAGAGTGTAGTACACTCCCATGTATCGTAATATTATAATAAAATTCAAATACAACACTGAATTTTGAGGCAAAAACAAGACAAATATCTAATAAACAATTCAATTTTTAAAATAAAATCGACAACGATAATTAATTTAATGCAATGACGATGTATTCGTAACATTATACATATTAATAAAAGTCTATAGATGAACCCCTATTATAGTAACCCCATCACTATCCATACATATCTAAAATAAAACGATAGCAAATTCATATTATGTAAAAAACCAAAGATCGGCAAGGTTTTTGGGACTATTTGTGATCCACAAAAATGGGTGGTAAGAAAAATAAGGCTAGTGGTCGCGTAGACTGACAATTACTAAATAATGTCGCGTAGACTCACAATTACTAAATAAAATATAATTAACACAACAAACGAAACGAGATTAATAATCAAATTAGCTTCCTACTGAGTGCAAATTCAAGTATGTAAATTCCTACTCTTATTTTAATAAATCAATTGGATGCAAATTTAATTGCAACTCCTGAAGCTCCCTTAATTCCACGAGCAACATTGTAGCCGCGTTCTACGAGTGTCGATGTGAAACGATAATGAAGGAACCGCTTTAATGTATTTACGAATACAAAAAGTGCATGTCACATTCTCAGTTTCTCAGTGTGTTCTGATTCGTTACGCGGTGATCTATTGACGAGCGGCGCGCACCAGCAAGTTGGCGACTAAAAACACGCACTTGGAACACAACACAAATTAATGTACGAACTGCTTATGGAATAACACAACAACTCTGCTATTAAAACAGCAATGGAAAAAACCGAAGAAAATTACTGGAATAGTTCAATTCGTTACAGACAGTAATCCTCGTTCTAACCGACAAGCTATAACGTTGAGTAGCCGTCTCGTAAATAGACCACCGTCCTTAAGCGACGTATGCGTCATGCGTTTCATCGCTATCCATCGTATATCTATGTTGATTGTTGGCCAGTGACTCACGTTGGCTGGGGCTCAGGTCGCCGCGTTACCGTCCCGTCCCTTTGCATTCGGCGATGGAACACAAACTTGTGCGTTTACGTTCAAAACAGTCCGCGCGTCGAGAACCGGTCGAGCTGCACACTACAGTCGCAATTCTCGATATAATAATCGCTGTTTGTGACCGCAACGGCCAGATCTGGCTGTTGTTTCTGCAACGTTTCCTTATACGACTACAAGTGAATTGGTGTATCATACTACTAATCTTGTAGATTTTAGATATTAGCTCAGTATTACGAAAATATCGTAAGATGTAAAGTTGACAATTCATACATATAATGCACATACCTAAAAATACTATGAAAAATAATATTATTGAGAAATCATTAGTTTTATATTTAACTGATATTAACGCACATGTTGAAATAATCGCCAAAAATCGTAAGCAGATTGCTTTACTTATTTAGTTAAATTTTGAAATACGAAAATAACATTATTATGTAAGAGCAATACAAACAAATACAAAATACAAAATGTGAAATACAAAAAAAGATTCCCATTTACTTTGCCTTGTCTATTAATTTTCAACTTCAAATCAGATAACTCCTTGATACCTTTCTTCACTTAGCCCCTTAGTACAACGAAGTCAAATTTATAAACATTATGATAAATGGACTGTTCTGAATGTTGCTCAAAATGGCGGACCAACCTATTTCTGCTGCGAAGCTTTGCTTGCTTTGTTTTGTTTCGATTCACACGGCAATGAGAATACAGACAGACAGAGTGAGACTAAACATTCCACATTAGTCAATACGTTCGTGTCTGTTAACTGGATACACTAAAGCTTTGTTTTATAGAGGCTCGAAGACTTAAATAATTCTATTGGCTGCGAAAAGGATTGTTGTTCTAAATAAGCAACAGTCTGATGCGAATAGAATTGTAACACAACTTAAGCGGATTATTAAATGTTAACGTTAAATATACGTCGTGATGTTTTCTCTAAATCATTCCACCCACAACTGCGGAGGCTATAAATATGGAAATTACTTAACGAACCAGCCGTAAACACGGTATTTTGAGTTGGTAACGAAAGAAATCTTTTTGTTGCATCGTATTTCATATATATATATTTATAAATGACGAAACCAACGGACATTTTGATAGACTCCAGAGGTGGAACAATACAGGCTGATAAGATGATGATTATAAAGCTGCTAAATATCAAGCACTTATCTCAACGATGTACGGACTAAGAAATTTCTTAATGATATATGTATGTACTACCTATGTATCTTCCCATTAAAAAGAGAGTAGTTTTATATAGTAAAGGGGTGAATAGGTGCAGTCAAAGAAAAACCACGATAATTTTATATTTTAAAACTGTCTCAAAATAATGTTTCGAAATAAGTTAACACTGAGTGTCTTTGCCTTAACTTAAGATTCAAAAAGCTCGAACAAGCATTATTATTATTCCTATGCATCATAAAAAAATATTAAATAGAGGGAAGGTACAGGTATGAAAAAGATTAACAGTCCGGTCTCTACATTTCAGTCGCTTATTAAACCGTTTAAGAGTCGTTTTTAGAGTTTAGTGCATGAGTTTAATAAAGAATATTACTGTAGAGACTCTATGTAGAGTCTTTAGAGTATAATAAAAACTTTATATAGTCTTTTTATAGTTCAATATATCTATATAGGGATTCTATATAGAGACTCTACATAGAGTCTTTATAGGTGAATAAATGATAAGATAAGCACATAATTTCTACAATTGTCGCAAACACTGACGAAGAAGTATTAATAAATACAACATCAGTACGTCATCCGAACCGAACGTGATACCTTTGTCCGTAACACAATATTGTTCGTGCAAGAGCCTTGTAGAGCTGCTCTATACAGTTGTGCAAACACGGGAACCGGTTCAATGATTCTCTTTGGCTGTTGTTGGTTGCGACTAACTGCAAGAGATATAGATTGGAGAGTTTGATCATAAACAAGTGCAGTTAAAAATTTATTAGCTCTAGTAAAGTTCTCTACATCTAGTAATAAGATAAACTCCTTAATATGCGGTAATCTATGTAATTTACTGTTATACGAGTATTTAGTAAGAGTCATGTTTGCCATCTGCCATCTAATGATTGACCTACCTCAACTACCTCCGTTCAGCTAAACACATAGTTTAATACAAATGTAAGTAAATAAGCCTAACAATTTTATATGCCATTTTTTTAAATATCGAATATGCCTATCACTTTCTTGTAACATACAATCAATTTATTATAAATCTGCTTATAATACATAAAACCAGGGCAAAATTGTCGTAACAAACATCTTGCCACCCACGCAGACTGCACCTCGACGATGGCTGCGATAATATCGAAACTTTGTCCAACTCTCGAGGTCCGTTTGAGCACGAACGAAGTGACATTATAAGCGTGCGTCATCCCTATAAGTGAATATGAAACGGCTTAAGCCACACGAATCGATTGCTGATGAACGCCGATACTAAACACGCTGATGAATACACATTCACCGACTAACGATTAGCGTCACGCAATTTTTCTCTCGTACGGGAATGAAATCCGTAACCTTCCGTTCGGCAGTCACTGTCACTAACAAAGACAGTCATAATACACCTGGTTACAAGTTATTCGCTTCGTTTACACAAATCTCAGTTTACGATAGTTTCTTTAGGAGAACATTAATGGTTTCCGCTACATTAGTATGCTGTGCTCGTGTCGCGCTGCGCTTCGTCATTAGTTTCTGTGGCTCTGTGCTGTCTGTGTGTCAACGAACCAGTTGTCAAACAAAGAGCACAGATCAAGTCGTGTAAAACGCAGTGAGCGCATTTGGATATGCACGTACAACAGCGTACGAAACACGTAAGTGATGAAAACTTTAATATTAAACATTTCGTAAGTATGTATATATGTATAAAAATTATTAAATTAAGTGCCAGCTTAACTGATATTTTTTTGGAGTGGCCGCTTACAATGGCCTCTGATGGGCTATTCTGAAGAAACGATTAAGATATGTGGCACGTGATCTTCTCTGCCTACACCGTAAAAGACCTGGCGTTGTTATCTAATAATAATACCTAATAATAAGAGACACGTCACTGCTACGCATATCTCAGAGCACTAGTGCACTGGTTAAGTAACATTTACTTTCTATTTTATCACAATCAGGTACTCGATCAGATAACATGTGAATTTAAAAATTCAAACGGACATGCATTAGTTAAAATTTGCTGTATCAAAATTACAATCGGGCGGACCAAGCCGCGGGCGATACGCTAGTTTATAATAAGAATCGAACCTACAATCGAAGCAATTTAAATATCTGTGGACGATCACTTCTCAAATTACAAAGTGATCATTGGTAGACGCTCCTATTTGAACAAACTGGCTACCAATGTTCACCCCTGTGGTAGCCCTAATAAATATTGTCAATGGTTTCAAGAGTGATGTATCCTAATGGATTTCCCGACCCCTATATTATGAAGAATAATAATGTTAATATAAAGCAATCGATAAATAATTTTTGCTTTTGCTTATTTGTTGGTAAATGTATTAAGGAAGATAATTTTCTGTATATAATTTCAAACATTTTGGAATGTATAATTTAAAATATAAATTATACTAAAGACATATCAAAGCAAATACTTATAAATTAAGGCGATACAAATTAACGTCATGTAATGATATATTGGTAGCTTTCCATTATTCGCTCAGTGCGAGTTTCATTCGCGACTGACTTTTGGATTAATTGATCATTATGTCAACGAAAGTGGATGATTAAAATGGATGATACGGAAGTGTTTGCGGTTTAAAAATCTATGAATAGGTACTTGTCATCCAAAAAATATCTATGTAAGTATATAATAATTAGATATACACATACTTCATCAATTGTCATGTTTCCATAACGCGGGCTCTACTTATAAGAGTGTTCTTATTATAATTGTGTAACGTAGTATGACATCAAAATGTTTGTTTCTGTGAAGCTTTAAACATATTATTATTCCTACATTATGTATGTACACACATGAATCGCGTAAAAAAATGTCACATGACAAAAAGTTCCATCTTATAAATAAAGCGAAACTGTACGCAACCTAATCCCTAAGTTGGATTTAACTTACCCAAATTAACCAGAACCGTCCCGAAAGTTGGATTAAGATAACAATCCAATAACCTCAAATATCTATGTTAATAACTCAATTTAAATATACGTAGAGTAATTAATATTCAGGGAAAATTGTTCCAAAATGAAACTTACAATAACTTGTGTTATCACTGTGTCTATGTGTTACTTGACATAAGTTACTGTGACTTAACGATGGCTTGACTTATTATGACATAAGTTATTGTGATTTGGCATAAGTTATTGAAGTTGCAAGTAATAGATAACAATGAGGTATTTTCCAAAATAAATATAAACATATTTTAATGTATCATAAAAACTGACAGAAATAAAAATATCCATATAATTTTAATGGTCACAGTACACAGACTACGTACGTACCAAGTGTCGCGACCCAAATACAGCGAACAACAAAAGCCGCACGATTTTCAGTGACGTAAATAATTATTGCGCCCAGCCGACTCATTTTTCTGAGCAGAAATTTTACTCATAAAAACGTCGCAACCAGCATTCTGTCTTTATGTAGAACATGATATTCAGACTTTTAAAAAGACAGCATTCGGTAGTAACATAATTCAGAAACCATTTGTCTATGTATCACGGTAAAAAAATATTTTAATAGTTTAATAAACGTTCATTGAACCATTGATTTAATATGAAACGTAACATCATGTCTGTAACACCCGAAGAAGTAGGCATAGAAGTGTAGTATACTCCCACAATAGCCATACATCGGGCATGTATCTAGACTTCGATCCACTACTAAAAAATCTGAGCTAAAATATTCCAATAGTGCCTGACCCGGGAGTTGAAACTATGTAAAACTTCTCGGGGCAGTCGCGCTTACAACTAACAAGACCAATGAGGCAGACCTCATATATCATCCTATCTTTTTTATTATCAATTTGAGAAGAGCAGAGTCAACCTGGAATTTGAAGCATTTTATCTGTTTTCTTACTAACTGGTTTCTTATCTTATCACCGTGCTTCGAGAATAAACCTTTTGAGAGATACGGTAGATACCAACACAAAAATATACGAATGCGAGAAGAATTTGAAAACATTGATAACACGATAACGAAGAAGAGAACTGACATAATTACGAGTCAGGTGTATGATGTGAAAATGGGTCAGTTCTAGTTGGTTTTTGTATGTGAAATCTATAATAGTAGCGGATATGTCCCAACGATTATTGAGAGAGTACTAGCATCCCGATAATAATGAGTATTTATTTCTCCGTAAGGAACTTGGGTTCAAATTACATTAATTCTTTATATGCACTATAAAAACCCAAAAATAATTTATAGTGCACTATAAAAACCTTTAAGAATTAAGAGTTACTTTTCACATTAACCTACTTATCTTTTCTCCCAAAAAACGTTCCGTTAGTCAAAAGAAACTACATATCTATACATTTGTTTTTGTATCGGATACCTGTGTTGTATTGCATAACAAACATTTAAATTAGTACCTAAACGTACATAAAAATTAATATCCAACTCATTTCGGACAAATAAATTCATTCGTCAAATAATTTTAGCGCAATCGCAAAATCTAGAGGCTAAATCAATATCCATTCAACTCAAATTTTTATTGAACATGATTCGATTTTCATTTTCCGCTTAATACATTTTCATTATAACAATGTTTTTGGATACGGCAACGTATTAACTTTTTGCATAAACACAATCGATAAATTTCCTCACCTCAATGGACGCTGCTTGCAAAAACATTATGACAAATTTACATTGGCTCGAACCTTTGTATTAAAAGCATACAACAGACAAATCGACCTTGTGAACACTTTCGAGGCGGTCACGAGTGTTTTTTTTACAGCAGAATTCAACTGTACGTTAGTACGTAGTAGTACGAAACGATATATCCATAAATATTGACTGACAGCATCAAGTTTAATCAATACCAAATGAATCTATATTTCTTTTTTTTATAATAATGAATTATTCAAATTCAAGGGACCTGGCGTCAGGATATGTATGTATACGTGTATGTATGAATTATTAGCAAGTGTCATGTTTTTATCGTTTAATTTGTGTACAAATACAAATATTATATTTGATAAACGCACTTGACCTTAACTTAAGGTTATTCCCATGAGTAATACCAGCGAAAATATATTAGGAAACTTAATAGAGCTTGTGAAACCGCCATCAATAATAACAATATTGTGATTGGGGAATATTAAGGATGTTTAATATTCCCCAATCTCCGGTTAATTTCCCCAATCCGGTTATATCTTGCCACTGCTAAGCAGTTCTTATCAGAATGAGCAGTATGCTACATAGTATCTCACGGTGGTCAAGTGCTGGTGGGCAGAATTGTTACACCTTAAAGAACGTTATGAAGAATTTTAAGGATATGTTCGTTTATTTTAATTTCTTCTATCATCATCATCAGCCTATTGCAGTCCACTGCTGGACATAGGCCTCCCCTGATGGGTTATGCCCATAATCCCCACGCTGGGCATCGTTTTGGTGATCGGTTTCTTGTATCGCATGTTTTAAAATATAGGTAGGTACTTAACTATAATTACTTGAGATATAGAACAATATGAAATACCTACTAGAAAACAGTAATAAATTTTTCTTTAATGAAAATATATTAAAACAATTGTTTAATTAGAAAAACACGACGCATTTATCCAGTATCGGGGTGGGGGTGAAGTCTTCGATGAGTCTTAATTAAGTGGATAATGTTAATTACATTGTTTATGATGAAATAAGCTTGGGACACTGATGTCCCGATGGAACACTGTTTAATTAGAAAATTGATATTTTGCAAAACGATATAAACTAATCTGGAACATTAATAGTTACCCGTGTAACGTAAAAAGTATCTTTATCAATTGCACATAAAAATTGTAATGACATCTAAGCATTATAGCATATCGTAACATAACATATCGCCCGTATTTCCCCAAAAGGATAGACAGCCGACCAGGCGTAACGATAATCCAACGCATTTGTAATAAGAATTGGATAGATGACAACAGATCTCGTTCTGGACAACATAATGAAAAATTGAATAATAAATGAATAATAATGTGAAAGAATCACTACAGATGTGTAAGAATAGAGATATTTGACTCTCTGTGCTCTCTGCCTACCCCGCAAGGGACCTGGTTTGAAGATATTTATGTATAATGAATAAAACACGATTTTCGTTCGTTTCGTCCTCCATATTTATGTATGTGAGAACTTACAAAACATACCAAACGACTCCATGGTTCGCCCTTAAAAGTATAATGCGCACTGTCCGGTCGTAAAGTGGTGCTTAGAGTTCGCTTAAGGCGCATATGCACTACCCCCTGCAGTTCCGGGTAACGCCGCATCACTGTACGCTCCATGTTACGAAGTTGAATGGCATTTTAATGGGCACCGTAAAGCTTTTATTTACATTTTATAGTATATGGACTGCTAACTACGTGTCAACATAGACGTAGAAAGCATAAGGGATATCATCCATTTATATTAATAACTATGACACATTTACAGGACTAAATGTCACGAAATTCGCTATCGTCTAACTACAAGTGGACTTATCACTTCGCTTCATATACCGACTACATCATAGAAGTTTCAGCATCATCATCAGCCTATCGCAGTCCTCTGCTGGACGTTGGCCTCCCCTGAAGGGTTAAGCCCATGGTCCCGCCCTGGGCGTACGGGTTTGGGAACATAAGTCCTATATGAGTTTAATAAAAATATATCCATTTCACACGTTGCGGTGAACCTTGTGCTGGCCTAGTAAATAATGTGAAACCATCTAGTCAGTAGTGGTAATACCACGTTTAATTCATCGACATACAAAAAACCCGTAAATGATGTTTACGATTTATATGCTAATGACAAAAAATGTAATAAAATAGCTCTTGGACATCAGTAACTCTTCAGAGCTAAGTATTTTCTTAGTTAATTACATTGCCATGTAAACAAAATTGTAATGAAATTTATCGGTATTTATTTTGTGTGAGCAACACTTTCTCTCTGACGTAGCAGCCGTATTACTCTATAATTAAATCTGTTAACTTTCTTCGATATAAATTGTTACGCTCCGAAGTTCTTTGTTTCAGTCTGAAGTTATATTTGGCTACGCTGAATAAGTTACGCTTGAAATTGTTAAAGCAAATAGATTATAAAATGTAATTCTAATTCTGTATCTTATTAATCGGATTACTGAGCCTAATAACGTGAAACAAGTTGATATATATGACGGCTTCATGCTTGCTTTTATACTTTTTCTTAATCGCGATAGAATTAATTGTGAGCCGTCACCCGCACGTTGTGTCGTTCCGCTACTCAACATTACGGTTTCCTAAGAGAAAGAACATTTTTATGAAGATATGTATTTCGAAATACGTATTACATTCTACGTGCATTGTACTTACGCACGTACATAAAAAAATACCCCTTCAATTTGACAACTGACACATGTCAACAAAATTGCTAAAATAATTGATTGCTATAAAACGGAGACATATTAATCTGTGGAATGCTAAATTTCATGCTCGAATCGAATTTGATAACATCGAAAAGATGTAACTTTTTCAAAAATATTCTACGTAAACATTTATCATTATCAGTTCTTAAAAGATTTTATTACTTTTATTTAATTCTTACTTCAAATTTTCAAAGTATTTTATAAAACAGGATTATATCGAGTGAAGTTTAATTCAGCGCATACATATCTTGTTTTTATCGTGTAATGGATTTATATTATGGATATAACCTTGGTGGAAAAACACAATGTATTCGTATCTACTTACCTAACTGAAGTTTAAATTTATTTTTTAAAAGTAATTTTACTGGCAGTAAATTGCTGTGAAGTCACGTTTTTAATTATATTGACTGATAACATTGGAGAGATAAATGTGTTTCTTACAACTCCCAATGGTTACCGGCAACTGAATAAAATACAAATCTACATTGTATTAAATTCGATTAAAATATCGATAATAATTAATTCGTATTGCGTTGTACAACCTTTAAAGAGTGAACTGATTAATTTGCTCACTGCATGCAGACTCCAAAATATGATTGTAATTCATACATAACAAGTAGCGAGAAACAAAAAAAAATTTCAAATGTAAAAGAAATTAAAAATAATTTTAGTACTTGGTACTGTATCTCCAGTGCTGACCAATTCATTCTCCTTTAAAACAATGTTTTCCATAAGGTCCACTCTTGAATTACTGAAATCTCCAATACAAAATACAATCTATGTTTTAAAAAGTCACTATCATTCTAAATCTAGGCTATAAAAAGTGCAGTCTAGGTATTGTGCACGACACAACACTAGCCCGTCGCCTGGTTTCGTTCGCCTTTCATATCGTAAAGTCTCCAGAGCTTTGACCTTTCACTTAAAATGCGTAAGTAACAAACATCATACTCACAGATGTAAAAATCCAAACTCCAGTGATAAATCAGTCACAACACGTTTTTTTATGTAAAAATATTAACTTATTCTCCCTCGGCACTGGTTTGATACGCGATAGTACAACCACTCGTCACTGAGGTTGGAGGAGGACTGGGGAGGCCCTCTCTCCGCGAGGCAAGCGGGGCTTAGCCTCCGTACTATTGTCCGTACTACGGCACTACGTTCCCCTGTGAATAACTTGAGTTTTGCATTCATCGCTGCTACGCTATCTACAGATTTACAGTTATATATACGTAAATACGTAGGGCGCTCTTTTGAAAGTCCGCAATGGATTGAAAATTTAAAAGTAGAACATATCGATTTTACGTCAAACCAAATTTTCTCTATGTAATCGCAAAAATAATGTTAATTAAAAGGAATAGTCATTGCTTTTCACGAGTATTTCAGACGTTTGTTGTAATTACTGAACTGTTTCTTAATTCTTCCTCTGATAATCGTTTTATACTGGTCGTTTGAAAACGTTTCACATTTATTCGAACTTATCATAAATTTCGTTTTGTTTCAATATTAATTTAAAATGTTAGTTATTTTCATTTCGTTTTAAAATATTCGTTAGTTAGGTACTCAGGTTCTTAGAAAAGAGTTATAGATATCGCCCATTGTTCTAATAAAATAAAATAAAAAATTACTTTCTCTGTTGAGCCACGTCTATTTGAATAATATAAAAAAAAGTAATAATAACTTAATTCCCTCTAATTAACAATACAGTCATAAGTTTCATATAATTTATTTTTTAAATCCTTACATAAAACATATGTAATGTAAAATAACAGTAAAATAAGCACAATATACATATATGCATATAATATGACTGCTTCAGTGGTCGGGCTCTATTGAATTTTCTAATTTAAATTTTCTAGTATGGCTCGGAGTCTGGATTTGTGCCCGGTGGGTATATAGCAAACGGTTCACCGCCTATTCCGTAGTGGGAGGTAAACGTTACTAGTGAAATGTAGGCGCGTACTACACTCCTCTGCCTTCCTCATCGGGAATTACGATATTCATGTTACTTCTATATACATTATATGAAGTTATTTAATTATTTCGTAACTGGTGAATTGTGGGAGTGTTCTACACTCCTCTGCCTACCTCTTCGGGGATAACAGGCGTGATGTTACGT
>DWTO01001350.1:0-16515 GCA_018244755.1 Jemadia pseudognetus
AATTGAACCCGGGACCTCCCGATCGGCAGTCGCACTTGCAACCAACACGATCAACGAGGCAGTCATACACTTTGTGCTGCTGGAGAACGAACACATAACTTTTGACCCAGTCATTACGATTACTGTTTGTCTTAAGTCCAGTCAATTATTTTCAATTATTATTCCATCTATTCAGATTAGCCTTTATAAATCCACTTTTGTCCCTTCTCTAACCGCCATAACTCCACCCGCTCCCGTTCCTCTGACTCTACTACTTTTCCAATCTCCTCCATGAGTCTTTAAACCAGGTGGTCTATGGTTGTCGAGAGTCCACTTATGATGTTTTGCCGCGACTCTTTTTATTATAATTTCTTAAGAGAATACTATTTTATAATAATTATATATGCGTTCACTCAATTAATTAATATCGATTTTCCGCAAATCAACGCTTAATACATTAAACTACATACATCACTACAAGCTGTGCCCCCGGTTTCAGGCGCGTATAATTTAATAGAAATCGCAAATTTACAGTACCTACTTCAGCACAGATAATATTTTTAGTAATTTTTTCGTGTGATAGTAGCAGTATTGATGTATATGTGTAGGTTTTTACCGCACCGCGTCATCCTATGGACATAGATTCGAGCAGAATGTTGAATAACGCCTTATAATAATGCTTGTAAATCACCTTTTCATTTTATAGTTACCGTGTCATGTAGTTCAATACGAATTATTCGTACATAGCAAATTAATAAGTATCATGTGATGATTTAACTTGTTCTGGATCCGAAATCTCAGCTAAAAATATTGTAGATAGAGTAGCGTCATTTACCGTCATTGGAAAAAACTTCAGTTGTCAAGTAACGTGTTTCCCGATGGGAATTAAATGATCTCCCGCAGTAAAAAATTAATATGTCACTCGTTTTCATTCTCCTATGTTACTTTCATACAAAAAGTCACGTTAGTCCGTTGCTTTGTTTCGATATAAAAGAAGTACAAATAAACACAAGTTCACTTTATAATATTAGTATTCATTCAATCATATCCTTCCTTTAATTTATTATTCGGTTACATAATTCTCGAAATATGGTTTCGCAATTCATTTCAAACGAGCAATATAATTATTAGGGGACAATTTCCTAAATTCCGCATATTATTTCCTCAATCGCATGATTAATTCGTTAGGTATCAATTGGATATTAGTTCTCTCTTGTTATAGCCGAACAAGGACATGTTATATCCTTAAGCAGCATATTATTGAAAGCGGATGGAAAAAAATAGATTTCCAAAAGTTTCTTCTTCTGAAGCTCGATACTGCAAACTTTGTTGTCTTACAGCAATAATAATTGCAGCAACGTTTATTTATAGGAGTATATCGATCGACGGAGGAAAAGACCGATTTTCGATTATCACCTTGTATTAACATAATTCCTTCAGGTCTGGATGATCTCGGCAAACGCTGTGCAGTCTACAAGCTGATGGGGTGTCGTTTCGCGAAATGGAGATGTCCATTGAAGATTGGTGTCCACACGCCGTCGGTTCAAGCTATCAAAGACACAGCCCAAATATTGGGTCGGTACGCCTCGATCTGTCAAAGCCAAGGCTTAGTACCAATTGTTGAACCTGACATACTGATAGACGGTAAGTGTTTAAGTACTATTAACTCGGAAAAATAGAGGATAAACAATAGGATAAAATAATGTCAAAGGATGAAATTATGTATGGGCTTAACTTTAGTATCACTTTTCGGGACACTACGTCTACTTTCAGATTTAGGTACCTGAGGTCTCATGAGCTCGTTCCTATCGTTTAATGGTTAAATATCGCTTAAACCTTTTGCATCTTAATTTAAATACAATTCTGAGGGTTTTTAAACAATATAATGTATCGACTAGAGGATCAACATTCCATAAGTTTTTTCCGTCATTAAAAGTTAATAAACTTTTGATCATATTTTTACGTTCCGGTTGGAACGGACTGTATTTGGACTGGGCAGAAGAATGTACCACTCACTAGATATGTTATACGTTCCATGCAAATAGGTGCTGAGCTTATTGTCATACACCAGACACAAATCCAGAGTTCAAACTACTACTAGAAAATCTAAGTTCAAAAAGTCTAATATCGCCCGAACTGGGGTTTGAACCCAGGACCTCTCGATCGGCAGTCGCGCTTGTCTACCAATATGACCAACAAGGCACTCAACTGGAAGGTTTGGTCTACTGGAAGGTTAATGAAACATTCATTAGTCTTTCGGCAGACTTTGGCAAAGGACTCGCACAGCGAGGTTCGGAAGCGGTATCGTACTGGTATTGGGAGGTAGAATATCACAGTAGTAATTCAGGCAATTTAACAGGTAATATACGTTTTAAAGAATTAAGTGTACTCTCTGCCTGCTCGGTGAGGGACCTGGCGTGAAAATATCCATGTATATGCAATTGTATGTGTGTACCTATATCACAGGAAATTTATTTGTTTACCTGTTTTGAACTAAGCTGGCAATTATTATTTGCGTGGAATACTAGTAATTTACTTGATACAACCCATAGCAATATGACGCTAAAGGATTGCATATACATAATTACAGTTTGCGATATGAAACCCATACGTAATATTTATTGATGTATGACGTATGTAAATGTTGTTGTTATGTTAAATAATGAAACACCATTGATCTATGTATGTGCACAATGTTTTCTTGGAACGCATCGGAATATCAAACGGCAAATTGTTGGAGTTACCTGCACGAATAACTTACCGTCTGTTTAGGAAACGTTTCATTTTCAGACCTATTAATAATTTAATGTTACAAGCAGATTTCTTGTTAAATATATTGTAAATCGTAAATTGTGAGATTTTTTCTCTAAATATGTGTGTTACACTGAAGTTAATTTTTACGACACAGGCATTGTTAAAAAGAAAATAAACATATTAAATGAAATTTTTAATATTCTAAGTTTTTTTTGTAATGTACTGAAAAGTAGGGAATAATTTTTTATTAGTTTTATATAGATTTGCAACTCATGTTGATTGCTAACTATATAGACAGATAATGTATCTTTATTAGTTTGTTCCGGTTCCCATCCATGCAATTATTACCTATATTTGATGATGTTAACTTATATTACAACCGCATTAATGTCCTTAGTAAATTTTAGTATTTTTCCATATTAATACAATTTTGACTCATAAACAAAAGGAATCGTGATGTACGTAAGAATTTTATGGAACCAATAAAATCCCTTCTGTTGCCAAAAGTACTTTATATATGACAAAGGTACTTTCCTCTAATCAACTATTAGTCAACGATTGTTTATAATATGTTGACGAATTAAAGTAATTTTAGGACAGACTAATTAGTCATAAAGCACTATACAATACGATGTAACATCGCGCGTGTATTTCCCCGAAGGGTTAGGTACAAGAGTGTTGTACACCCACGTTTTACCTCTTGGGGTATACCGCTCATCGAATGGGGGAAGCCTAGCCATACACCGGGTTAGCATCGGGTTAACATACAAGTTATCAATAAAGAATTATAAAAAAATTAACAATCCATACTGTATTCGAAGTAATACTGTAATTGCATTATTGCTCGATTACTGAGGCAATTCTGATGAAACTTCGCATGGAGATAGCTTGTGCTATTATCTTGAAAAGTATCAAACAAATCATTCAAAGGTCATTAAATTGTACCACTTATTTTGATTACAAAATAGTGAAATATTTTTGTATCTCCAGAGTGACTTAAAGTTTTTTTACCAGGCGACCATGATATTACAAGGACCCAAAAGGTGACAGAGACGGTGCTGGCGGCTGTCTACAAAGCGCTGAACGACCACCACGTGTTCCTGGAAGGCACTTTACTGAAACCGAACATGGTGAGCTATTTCATACACTTATAGATTAACAAAATTTGTTACTCTGAATGATAAGTCCTATTCATTATCATCAGTCTATTCTCGCACACTGCTGGATTTAGGTCTATTCAACTGCGCGATATTTAGTTTAATCTTAAGCTCTCCGTATTCAACCGCTGCCAGTCACTTTGCGTATATCCTCATTCCACCTAGCCGGAGGGCGTCCTATGCGATGTTTGGCAAGCCGTGGTCTCTACTCTAGAACACTTCTTCTTAAACGTTATATATTACTGATATTCTTATTACGTCTTAGTCTTATTGCACAATAATAATTATTACTCACAGTAAATCATTTCAATCAGAAGCCGAATGTAAGACTTACTCACAATTAAGTTACTCACCGTAAATCATTTCATTCGGAAGCCGCATATGAACCGAACAATGGATTCTAATTTTTTCTAATTTATATCCTATTAATGAGGATTATTGTTAGGAATAATTCGTCAGCTCATTTTAAGTTTAAAACGTTTTGCTAATTCCGAGGATTTAGGTAAATTATCTACCTACCTTAATCCTGATAATTAAATTTGCTTACGGCAACATTAAATCTCACAATGGTGAATATAATGTAGAATTATAGAGATACGAGAATCGTTAGTTAATTGGAGTATTGAATAAAGATGATCCACCAATCCTGACCAAAAGGTCAGATAACAGCTAGTCAGATACAAATAACAAGACTCGGAAAGAAAATGCAAAGAGCGATGAATGTAGAAGTAGCAGGTCAGGCCTGTAGGGATAGAGACATTTATTGTTCCGTGCTATTTACCTACTCCATGAAAGACGTGGCGTGAAATATAATGATTATAGGCTTCTTCAGCCAAAGTTAAACTCAAGATATTTACAGGTGACTCCAGGACAAGCATGTTCCAAGAAGAATACTGCAGAAGAGATTGCAGCCGCTACAGTCGCGGCATTGCTCAGAACTGTTCCTGCTGCTGTACCAGGTTATATGAAACCCCAAATTTCATCTCATCATTGTCGCCACTTTTACCGTGTCCTGTATTCTTTGTCGAGGCCGGTCACGGCCCACCTATATCGATCAAATAGGCTAGATTAGTATAGATAGTAATGGGTTTCAAAAGTTTCTGGAACCGGAGTGCATGTCTGTAGAAATTGAATGATTAATGTAGAATAATGTATTACATTATGTTATAATGTATTACATTATGTTATAATGTATTACATTATATTATACCTAATGTATCGTTTATTTCAAGGTACAGCATTTTTAAATTGTAACGGAATTTTCCAGTAATATAGATGAATATTTGACTGCCTCTGGTTCCCGATGTTTGCCAATAGACTCATCACGTATTCCATGGGCTGTATATCATAACAGGTGAAACGTGAGAGTTCTATTAATAAAGAAAAATATTTAGACAAATTAATCTTATATTTTTATGAACACATGCCTTTAGGTATTGCGTTCCTCTCTGGCGGCCAATCCGAAGAAGATGCGACTTTGAACTTGAACGCCATCAACCGGTGCAGCTTAAAAAAACCCTGGGCTCTCACGTTCAGCTACGGTCGGGCGCTCCAGGCCTCCGTGTGGAAGGTCTGGGCTGGGAAGGACGATAACGTGGACAAGGCACAAGCAGAGTTACTGAAGAGGACCAAGGTAAGACAGGTTTTATATCATCATGCCAGATTATTTACGGGATAGACAGAGAGTCCCTTATGACAAATAGCTCTGCCCTAACAATCCTAACGTAATTTAAAATTATACAGATTCAGCTTAATTTCAGGATGCTATTGTTGAGTGAATTTTTTTTATTATAAGAATTATACAACTTTTAAATTAGCGCATATTTACGACCACAATAAATATGCAAATGATGTGTATACAACGATTTTTCCTCAATCTTTTACTACAGACCACGGGTGGAGTGCAAAATATCCGGAAAATATTTATTTGATTGTCATTGATTCATATTTCGAGCTTCATTGATTAGTCATTCTGACTAACTAATGCAACATACATGGGGATAATTGGATCTCTAAGTTATGTTGACGATATAACGAGGATTGTGCTTCATTCAAAATTTTTATCTTTTCTATTAAAAACCATCACGCCTATGTCTCGCTAAAGAGGCAGGCAGATGCGTGTAGTGCATTCCTGCGTTTCACCAGCAACCTTTATGTCGTATCATCAAATATAAGGCATTAGAGGACGAGCCTATTGCCATATACCGGACACAAATCCAGCTTCCGAGCTACTGCTAGTGAATATAAAGTTAGGTAAACCCAACTTTGCCCAACCCATATTTTTAATATATGAGAGTGTTATTCAATGTCGTAAAACAAGATTACAATATAGGGAGCAGATTTATTTCATTATACCGTTGCTACCCAATATTGCCATGATGGCGAGGGGATCGTGTGGGAGAAAGAAGATATTAAGCAGAAAATTTCATTCAAGGGTTTTTTTATCAAGGTTTCAAATTCAATCAAAGGTTTCAAATTATCTAAAAAAGTTTAATTAAAATATTCAGATGCAAAAAAAATAATTATTGGGTTAAATCGTAATACAAATGGCTCCGTTATCTACCACATTCAAATCTCTTAAATGTAGTTACATTGTAACTATTCCAGCAAGTGTTGTATTATTTCTTAAGTTAAATAAAAAACTACTATTGTATTGCAACTGGAAATCCCGTTTAACCAATAATTAAATGAAATCTACATTAGAGCACAGTTTAATTAAATGTGATACTAAAACACACTGGAAGGGAAGAGTCTCAGAGCAACCTTTTAAATTTGAATATGTATTATTGTTTTATGTCAATACACGCGTCTCTAATTGAAAATTCTTATTAAAATCTATTTGTTTAAGAATTCTAATAACACATCTGTTTTTGACGGCGCAACTGGAATGACTCTTTTTGAGATTAATTCAGAACCCGTTAAAGAAATTCACTGAATTGAAAACGAAAATAATACTCATATTTTTTTGGAACTTTACAGGCTAACGGCTTGGCTTCTCAGGGGAAATATGCCGCAGCGTCTGTCGGATCCGCAGCTCGAGACGCGTCCCACAACAGTGAAGACTATAAATATTAATTATTTACGATTTTTTTATGGAGTTTTTTATTGTAATAAAAATGCTGTAATATTCAAGTGTTATTTATTGTTATTAACTTATCATTTTCAAATCCATCTTCTTAATTAAGAACAAGGACTGCGATTCAGGTTTCAGGTTTGCATCCTGTAATGACTAACTTATAAAGCTAGTAATCCTGGTAAGCAAGCAGCGTTCATATTAGATACAGAGGAAATTTAAAACGCTGGTAACGTTTGTGATGTTAACAATTGGCCATGAATATGTGAGGGTGTAGTGAGTACAAATCAAATCAATTGTAATACAATCAATTGTAATACAAATCAAAATTTATAGAATTTTTATAATTAAGATTTTCTAGTAGTGTCTCGGAGTCTGGATTTGTGCCCGGTGCATGGCAATAAGCTCACCACCTATTCCATAGTGGGATGTAAACATAACTGGTGAAATGTGGGAGTGTTCTGCACTCCTCTGCCTACCTCTTCGGGGATAACAGCCGTGACGTTACGTTTACGTTTAATAAAAATCGTGGAGTACAAGCTTTTATATAGCCGGTAGAACACACATAAGGAATCTTATATTAGTTCTGAAATGGTAGAAACTGATGATTCGGTGCATCTTTTGACGCATATGGAGTACTATTCCATGCCCAGTTTTGCAGAACATTTATTTCGCAATGAAGTACCGATGCCAATCGTCGTTCTTTCACCATAGCTTATTTCATACGAACAATGTGCTCAATTGGTAGTCAAAAAGTATGTATCAATTGGTCAAGTATATATCATGTCATAATACATACACGGCCAAAAGATTGAAGTTCGCGCCAGTTAAACTTCAAATTTTTACTATCTGTGACTGTCATTTCATCAATGTCCAACCAACCAATGTTATTATTGAACGTCATTATTATTGCTCGTGCATACATTCCAGTAGTACTTGTTCAATACTGAATAGCTAATTTGTTCGTCGATAAAAAAGAGTTGGACAAAGTTCAATTTTGTTGCCGAAGTTAAGGTTACATTAAAATGTCACAAATTAAAACTAACAAGAAATTAAAGTGGGCTTTGGATTTCAAGTAAGTCGTTGATTTATGATGTTATAAAGCTGTATTCTTTCGAATTGTGCGAATTGTAATAGAGCAAAATTTGTTATAGGCCTCGAGGACACACAACAGATTTACCATTCCCGCCTGGTTACAGCCAATCCGCTAATGCAAATTATACAGAATCGTCGAAGGAGACTGACAATTTATTATTGATTAAAAAGTTATGGGATGTGGCATTGGGGCCTTTGAAACAAGTGCCTATGAATTTATTTATCATGTATATGGCGGGCAATTCAATATCCATTTTCCCAATTATGATGGTGGGCATGTTGATCGTGAGGCCGGTGAAGGCTCTGTTCTCGACACAGAGCACTTTTAAGATAGTCGGAGGAACGCAGGCGGCGGTACAAAAGTTTGTGTACTTCATTGGGAACATTGTTAACATACTGCTAGCTCTGTACAAGTGTCAGAGTATGGGTTTACTGCCTACACACTCCAGTGACTGGTTAGCATTCGAAGAACCATCACCTAGGGTTGAATATATAGGAGGCGGCTATTCAATGCTGTAAATGAAACCTACTGTAATTAGGTATAACGTTACATTTATTTATTAACTATTGTATGAACCTAGTATTTACATTAAAGATGTTAATTTCATGGCCTATTTCATTTCCATCCCTGTATTTTATGAGTCACTTTTCTTGCCATCATTGATTTCAGCCAGTTTGGCCTTTACAAATGCTTGAGCCTTCCCATATAGTGCCTTGGGGTCCTCAACCTTATCTATCTGCAAAAAATAATCAAATTATGTTAATCATGCCTTGTTACAAACAAGTTTATATCAAAACAATGTGTAGTGGAGACTATAACGGATACTCTAACAAGACCTATGGTTGTACATCTACTATTCATTTATAATGCATACAAAATGCTGAAAATTGTTCCAGGTTTCATTACAAATATAACATATAAAAAATAAAACTAACCATTTCCTTTTATCGCTTGAACCCTCACATGCTTTCTTACAAATTTGTGATACTGCCCCCTGCATTAAAAGAAAATATATATAGTCTGGATTTGTGCCCAGTGTATGGCAATAGGCTCACCCCCATTCCAAGGTGAAATGTAAATGTAACCTGTGAAGCTTGAAGGTATTCTACACTCTAATGCCTACCACTTCGGGCATTCCAGGTGTGATGTTACATTAAACACATTCTGGATATTATATTGTATATGTACATAAAATCTTATAAACAAGAGGTAACATATCATTATCCAGGCAGAAATGTGACTGGTAAAAGAGGCCATACGTTCGGTAGTTATATTTTACAGAATGAACCGGGAACAATTTTAATGACAAGTAGATGATGAAATTATTACTGAAAGTTGTTACAATAAAGAGATTAAGTTTAACTGGTGGTTAGTAAACTTGACTGTCAATGGCCATGGGTTCAATTCTCATCCAGAATAAATATTTGTGTCATGAGTACAAGTATTTCTTTTATGTCTGGGTGAAAAAAAATAATATGTATCTACCTATGTAATTTATCAGTCATCTGATTACCATAACACAAGCTCTTTTGATGCTTACTATGGAATCAGATGGCAGTGTGTAGAGATGTCCCCAGATAATATTATAATTAATTGGATCTTAAATGAAGTATGCATGGCCTCCTTTGCTAATAAAATCATGCTTTTGTTCATTAACTTGCAGTGACAGAAATAAATACTAAGGACAGCGTCAGTACCCCGTGGAATTGGCTAAAAATGTAATTTATAAATACATATGTTAAAGGAATAGCATTTAAAGCCATGTGACCATACTTTAGTAAATGATACACTTTGTATGACTTTTTAGTTAGAACCTCTTGATGTAGTTCAAATAACTTTTGAAATATGTAGTTATAATTTGAAACAATCATCTTGAGAGTTATTACAAAATTAATATTACAGCTCATACTATATGTTAAACAAGAAAGCAAATAGATTTTTGTAAATTCATTAATTTGAGAAGTATGAATATAAATAGTTACTGAACACATGTATTAATGTTAACAAATTGACCCTAAACAACACAGACTTACATGGCCATTAAGTCAAACAAATTTGGTCGAAACCATTTTACATCCAAAGTTTGCATTTGGAAAACTAGTAGGGCCACTGTACTGTAGACTGTTTATTTGGTCATTTCTTCAATGAAATCGCTTAGTTGCCTGCATATGTTCACATGGCTAAGTTCTTTATGAGATTGTAATATCTTTCAAGCATTTGAATATTTGTAGCTTTCAAATCCAAAGAGGAAACTTTTTGTAGTATGTATCTTATATTAAGAATGTTGTAACAAAACTGAAGTCTATAATAATACATTTATTTCAGATCTGTTTCAACTACATTAAAATACCTGGTAGTTTTGTGCCACGTAGACCCCTACGTAGACACCAGTTCCAAATATTATCTGTAAAAAATACAACTTGTTGTTGAACACATTATATAAATGTTCTCGAAGTGTTTTAAGGTTATCAACACATAAGCATGATCAATTATGGTATCAACCCTCACAATTTGAGAAGCCGACCCATGTTCTGACAATAAAAAGCTAACATTATATTCTAGCTCGAAATTTCTAGTTATACCTTAGACTAGCTATACCTTAGGGGGTGGATTTATATCTGATGTATGGAAATAGGCCACCTCTCTACTCCGAGGTGGAACATACGGAACATCACAGGTGAATTATGGAATTGTACTGTAGGAGTGTATTCTTTGGAGAATACAGGTGTGATGTTGTTTCTTTATTTATTATTTACCACTTGATGTTGTTAGGGTTTCAAGTTGAATTCAATGTCAACTGGCACTTAACTAAAGGCTATTTAAGAAGAGTACACTGAGCTTACCAGAATTGCATTTGCAGACAAATACTCAGGAAAATTCCACCTCCTACCATTAGAATATGCGCTACTTACAGTGAAGTATTTTTTATAATTTTTAAATGCATAGACATTTTGTAACATCATTGTCTTAGAGCTGTAATAGCTCACTGCTCCCTTACTGGGTACAGTAACAAGGAATTCAATTACACTTGCCAAGACTATATTATACTATTACTTATGCTATATTTATACCACAAACAATGATTGGTTAATTTTAAAGGACTCATTATCTATGAGAACAGAAATTATCACACTAAATATACATTTAATAATGACATGATCAAATAAGTCATACATATACATATAACACATGCCTCTTTGTGATAACTGACAAGAACATACTGATTGCCCCAGTATCCAACATACATACATTGGTATCCATAAGGATATAGTGGAAACAGTCATTATTATTTTAAGATGAGAACGAAAGCTTACTAACACTGGTCTTTAATAGTGATATGAAACAGCCCATTATAACATTGAGATTGTATTATTCCATGGTGCTGAATGATGTTGCTTATTATATTTTCCACTCATTATAAATTTATTGTATTCAGTTTTTACATTTTCGTATATGTAATAAATTGAAATGACAACTTTATATTCCAAATTTGAACTTTATGTCATTCTCAAAAAAAAACATTAAAACGTAAACTTGTCTAATACTAAGCCAACTGACATAATTATTGAGGGAGAAAAATTAAAAAGGTTTACTGCAAATGAAAAAAAAGTAATATTTATCGAAAAGCAATTATACTATCACGTAATATATTATACATATAGCATGTTAATATATAGTGGCATGATATAGCTCACCTGTATAAAACAAAAGATTCGGTGCTAGTACATTGTCACTAACAATTTTTTACAATGTAATTTCATAAAAACAGCCAATAAATAAAACTAGACTTAATAATCTGTCCATTTACATTCGTATTTTTATTAATTTTTATATAGTCATGATTGTTTAATAATATCCCTATATTTAATTAACACATTTACGAAAACCAATAATGATGTCGTGAAAATATTATCAGTGTATATAATACTTACAACTGACTTCAACATTTTTGTATTTTTATGACGATTGCAGGGACGTGTGAATATACTTCGCAGTCTTTGTTGATTATGTTACAAAACTTGGACGACACAAAGACTGAATAATGGATAGTGGAAAGATGAATATTTTGAGTCGATATTTTTAGTTTACTAAAACTGTCAATGACAGAGGTCATTGTCAATATGACATTCAACGGGTGACATTTGGGGTAGACTTCGTTCATCAATCCGAGTAAATAAGCTAAAGATTGCAAAATTACATGGTTGTACACGCAATACAATACTAACAGATGTATAAAAAACATTTCAATATTTTAAGAAGCTTTTGGGGTAATAAAAGGCGGTTCTTTATAATTATGTATGTCATTCATTTATACTGCATTTTTACGGAGTGTTTTTGGTTCACCATGTATTCCAGAGTGGGCAGTAAACGTATCTGGCGAAACGAGGGAGTGTATTGCACTCCTCTGCGTACCTCTAAGGGGATTACAGGAGTGATATTGCGTTCAGTAATTTTTTTAATTAATTTTTAATAAAAAACCTGAGACGGTGGGTAGAGGATTATGTGATGATTCAGGGTCAATCTGTAATAAATAACTTTAAGCCATTTTTAAAATAAATCATTTATGTACTAAGTCTATGTATAGTTCTTATAATTAAAATCTTTTCAAATTTTCAACAAATAAGTATATAACATCATTGCATACACATACATTGACATACATTGACAACTTAAAACACTTATTCAATGCTTATATTTATATAAAAAGCCATCGAAAACACTCCACATTTATAATAATCTACAACTAACACAATACATATTTAAAAGTATTACTTTCTCAATGATGTATTTCACCAAACATGCCTTTCCTCGTAAACAGAAACTTGAATTAGGTTCCTTAGTTACTTAACTACATATTATAAGAAGAAAATAAGAATACACTTACACTAAACTACACTAAAAACTTACACTAAACTAGACAGTTATGATACATTTTATGTTCTGTGGTCTTCTAGAAACATTAGAATTCGAGTTTGGAATTTAACAAGCATACACATATAGTGCCGTCTTCAATTTTGGGGTTTTTGTTTAGAGAATGCTTGAATGAAAGATGAAATAGATCAGCCATCAAACAGATTATATGTAGCATATCATTTTAATATTTTGGTTTATTCTTACTATTACCTACTTATGCTTGTATACCTAATGATAATATATCTTTAAATGCTTAATTGCTAATTATTCTTATTTTAATAAGAATTTGCGAGGCAACACTAGTAAATGTATTAAAGCAGACGTCACGAGTATGATATATTGGATGTTTGTAATAAGATAAAAAAAAGAATCATTCAATTTATATAAAAATGCCTAAAACTGTCTATTATATTCAGTATTATTTTAAAACTGTATATCAAATATTCGGCATAAGTGGTAGGTAAGTATGATGCTTATCATATGAAAATTGTCATTTATCGAAAACGCAGTGACAAGAGAGGAAGAAAATATCGGCGGGAGCTCATGAAGGACCTTGGATAGGTTCGAAAAGAGTCGCGCGAAATATAACTGAATTAAGTCAGTAAAACTATTGTAATAAATTGATGTGATTTTAGTAACAGTTATAGCCTGTTTTGAAAGCAAGTAAAAATGAAGGGTAATTGAAATTTTTCTTTGCCAAAACTGTTTCTATAGGATAAGGGTGAACAAGCCATATAACCTGCGAACAATATGTCACTTGGAGCTAAATTTTTCCACGGGATATTTGCTCTAAATTATACATTGACGGGAACAACGTATGCTTAACTTATCTTAATTACTCTAAAATCTAAAAGCAACATTTCAGTTACATCTATGTAGATTAAAAATTCGTATTGTTACGGTCATGGTTTGAAAGCTTGATATTTTTTTAATCAAATAATGTGATGTGAAATTTATACACAACATTTTGTGTAATTATGTTATTATTATTATTGATCGACAAGAACCACGACTAGCAATATAGATAGATTATTAATATACTTTGTAAAGTAGACATTAATTTAATATGCAACTAAATATACGTTGCCGTTAGGAAACGTAACACATAATACGCTGTTTATTAAATGAAAGAAGAGAATTATTCTTCTTGTGGAATGTTTAGTATGGAATGTTTTACCGTAATAATGCACACATTTCACTCATAAAACGGACTGCTTAATATTCTATGAATACTTGGTTAAACTTAAAAAAAAATAACATAGATTCTTAACGTGCTAGTTTATCAGTCTGTTTAAATTCAAAGGCCGAGGGAAGTCGCCCACGGCAACTTTCTGTAGAGATACAGTTGCGCGTTTCGTGATCACTTTACTTTCTTCTTACTTTTGGCTTTCAGTAGTATTGTTAACGCGTTACAGATACTGACACGATTTGGTATCACTACTGCATCGCTAATGACGTCATCGGGTAAGAGGACGGCGCGACTTTATAGCTGCAAGAGTCGCCGGGTGGACCTACCCTACGATTGATTGGACATCATCAATGTAAAAAAAAATGATAATACTTTATCATGTATAATACACAGATATATATATTTTCTGTGGCCGGCACATCTGTAAGTGATAGTGTAGATACAGTTCATAACAATTAGGCTCGTTTGTTTCATATTTAGTTTATAGCAACCTAATTATGTATGATTGTAGTTTAGTTGAGCTTATGATGTATAAATCGAACAACGATGAGGTACAGAAGCCATCATTATCACATAATATAAAATATATGCTCACGTATAAACCTTTGATCATTTTTCCGAATTCCTGAACAAATATTGAATCGAATCTTCGTGTAACGCGATCAACAGCATGATGACACCGCCCGTGAGGATGCCAAGAACAGCCAACAGTAAATTAATGCTTTTCCCGTGATTGTTCTCATTGATTTCAGGGACCAAATCGGCGAGCGCTATGTAGAAGAAAGTTCCCGCCGTCGCTGCATAAATCCATTGAGAAGCCGATTCGTGGTCCTCAGCCAACCAAATGCCTCCAGCCATCCCAAGAAAGCTTAGCACAGATGAAAGCAAGTTGTAATACAACGCACGTCTAATGCTCATCCCGGAGCGCAGCAAAACTGCGAAGTCCCCTAACTCATGCGGCAGTTCGTGGCAAAAAACTGCCAGCGCAGTTGCGAAACCTGTAACAGGATCCCCGCTAAACGCAGCGCCAATAGCTAAACCATCGGTTAGGTTATGTAATCCGTCACCAACGATCACCATGAGAGCCGTGGAAGTCATCGGTCTTTCCACTGGCGGTGGCGGTGATCCCGGCATCATTGCGCCAAGCTCTATGGTCTCCATTTGCTTCGTGGATTCCATTTTGAGCTCTTCCACCGTTTTTTCGTTAGAATGATCGTGGGAGTGAGAATGTCCACCATTTATTGTTTGCATGATCGCTTCAACTGTATAAAACAGCAGAATGGTAAGGAATGTGACACTGCATTTCAGAACGACTTCAGTTTCTTCTTGTGGCTCGTTGGGAAGACCGTGAGATTTGAGAGCGTGAGGCAAAAGGTGCAACAGAGCGTCCCCGCACAGTGTCCCCACAGCCACTGCGACGAGGAAGTGCAGGACGTAGCTGAATATAACAGATTTGAGCATTGGCACAATGGCGACTCCAAGCAATCCTGTAGCGCTGATCACTAGGATACTGAGACTTGCGTAGATCCAGGCTGCAAATAAGAAAGAATTCGTAAGAGATAGATATATAAAATTACATTTCTTACTTTATTTTGAATGATGGGAATTAAAATTATAATTGTGTACTATAAGCATAATAGGATATATGTACAGTTTGACAGTTTCCGCTGCAACTTCATTATGACCTGCGTAAACTTGTGATGGAGGACCTTGGACAGGCGCGAATCTAGGCGGTCTATTCCGAATCATATAAATGAATTATGCAGGTAGTTAATCTAACTGTGTTTAGTAATATTTTATATATTACATATTATTTTTAGGCTTCCATTGTATGCTTATAGCTTCTATATTAAGTATAATATAGGAGGAGGTAGGAGTCCTTCAATCCTCCAGTAGGAGGACCTGCACGTAAAGACAAGACTATCATCTATAGGTTATCGTAGGATACTCGGTTACTTTCGTCACTCTGCCCGTCGGCGTCCAGACATCCTTGATAAATTGATTATGGTTGGTAGGTTATTAAGTCGAAGGAAGAAGACCCAAACGAGACAGGTGTGACCAACTAACAGATCTCACAGGTCTCCCCAAAAAAATGCTCTGAGAGAAGCAAAAAACCGAGCAAAGTGGAATGAAATGATACACACCAATACAAAACACTTTCAGAGACACGACCTGCAGCGAATATGTGACACAGAAGAAGAATTATGTGCTTGTCTCTTGTATTTACATTTAGTATCTATACGATCGCTAGAACATCTCGTTGATATAACAGAGGCGATGTGTTCAAGGATACTGCGATCTGCTACTTAAGGAATATTATTTTATTTTTATACACTTGGCAGGCTCTCTGATT
>DWTO01001351.1:0-16514 GCA_018244755.1 Jemadia pseudognetus
TGAATGGTGCGTTATATCTATTAAAACATACCATTATCTTATATATAGCTCTTTTTTCCTAGTATTGTTTTCTATAAAATGACTGTCAGTTACTGATTGTTTCTTATCAGGCCAGTACCTCGCGGCGCCGCGCTCCGCCGGTTGGCGGTAAATGTTCCACTAGCTTGTATGAAATCTATTGATAAATTAACACATGTGCTCCGCCTAATAGTATGAAGGAGCGGAGCGGTTACACTTAATTAGGTTACACATAATTTTATGACACCATATCAGTAGTTTATGACCTTTACCTATTGGAGGCCAGTGAATTCAGTACCATCAAGGAATCTTCTAGCATGGTAATAATATCTAAAGTTTCTTGCGGTTTGATCAATAATTCGCCTCTATTCTTAAATGGCGCGAATGTCAGATCCACAACTGCCCAATCGGCTATCACCTGTTTAAGTTTAGCTTCGATATCTTTTTCTTTGACGGCGCTGATGCAAATGTCCTATACATCGTAAAGAAGAAACCTTTCAACCTTATCACTTACGGAATATAGATATAAATATTTAGGTATTTTACTAGAAGGTTTGTGTAAACAACAAATATAACATGGAATTTACTACGAGGGATAAATAAATAAATATTAATTAGGTACTTCGACATCCTCTTTGTATTTCAATAGCGGTGCTTCCATAACATTTGCTAGAGTAAATGAGTCCGATTCTACATCCAAAACACAATCTGAAATAAATTTTATATAGAAAATGTGTTGTATATTTCCACCATAATACTTTTAACGTATAACTGTATAACTACGTGGTTAACTAGGATCTATTATAATATTAAAGAGTCGACTAACTCATCAGTTTTTCCAATCGCCTCCAATGTCTGTCCTTCATGGATTTGTCAGCCATCAACTCCAGTAGCGGACATGTCTGATTGAAGTCATCAATTTTGTTTTTCAATTCTATGAAAGCGGGCCAATCTTTCATACCTTTCGGCAACTTACGACATCTGCATAACGAACAGAAATATGTGTATATAGTGAATAATACGGACGACCATGTACCCAAATTATAATACATAGCACAATGACATACCTTAAATCGAATTCTGCCAACTGCGCTACAATTTGTTCAATGTCGATAGCAACCCACGGCGTCTCGAAGTATCCGTCGATAGAATTCATGACAGCCAAATATAAACTATATCTGAAGCATAAAATGGACGTCATATAGTAACTTTCCTACTTATGGATAAAAATCTTTTTAGAAATATTTATCATCAAAAGCCTATTAATAACTAAAAAACTTACAGTTTACTTAATAAATTAAATTCTTTTTTCTTTTGATGTAAAATAGGATAATCCTTTACTTCCATTCCGAATAGTTTTTCCCCGTTAGCGTACATTTCAAAACGACGCCAAAGATCATCAAATCTCGATTGGAACAAGATTACTCTGAGAAAGTTAATCAGAATCACTGTTAAAGTTTTCGATATCATTATTATTATATCAATTCATGTGTCTAGAAACATAAGCAACCTGTCGCTAGCATCTCTCGCGGATAGTCCGGGTGTCATAGGACCGAATGCGTCGTAATCAGCATCAAACTTCAGTACATCTGCATTGAACGTGGCCACACCCTCAGTCAATTCCTTTTGCAGTGGCCCCTGCATATCTACTATCTTTTGCTGTACTTGTTGCGACTACAATAATCGTTGATATCAATTTTTGTTTTGTAACTGCCCGTTGTATTCATAAGTAATTTTGTTACGAGCTTTAGTAATTAAATTTGAATCTAGTATAAATATTTTACTAACGGTCAAGAGCATATTTTGAAAGGCGTATCGCAATCCATAAACCATATCTGAGTCTTCTTTGGGTATATCGATATTGAACTGGTGGAACGTTGCGTAGCTCTCTTCAATCAAATCCAATTCCATGTCCATTCTGGATATTATGTTGATTTTATAATTTTACGTTGCCAAGATCTTATTAGTTTTACTGCCTCGTTGCTAAGTTATCGCAAGCGCGACTGATAATCGAGAGGATCTGACTTCGATCCCCGGGTAGGGTACTACTGAATTCTTCTAACTTATTATTCCTAACAGTAGCTTAGGGTTTTGATTTGAGCCCGGTGCATGGCAATGGGCTCATCGTCTATTCCATGACGGGACGCATGACATAATCGCGAAATATACTGCACTTTTCTGTCAACCCCTTTGGGTAAATACAGGCTTAATGTTATGTTATGTTAGATCGAATTAGTACTTTAACATAAATGAACACAATATTTGATATTCATGGTGCATTACGGACATTTTGACCGATTTTACTATTGATTCCTTGCTTTTGACTTACAGTTAATTAAAAATTATCAATAATGCGTAATAAATTGATTGTATAAGCGATTAATCAAATACCCGATAAACTCTTCCCGTATGAGCTCCAGGCACAACATCGCCACTCTAACGTCATCCAAATCCTTCAGTTTCTTACTCATCGTCTTCATCCGATCGTTGATGAACTGCATTAACTTTAACACTCGCTCCTTGTATGACTGACTCAATAACTTTCCCAGGATCCTTTTCCATTCAACTGATTCCACGTGTAGCGCTAGTTTTATGCGATCTACAAAATGTTAATCCAATAAATCCCATATCAATTCCTCGCCAGAAAACAGGCCGTGGCTGTACTAAAATAACAAACCCATAGTAATTTGTATAGATCCAATGATATGCCTTTCGGGCAACTGAAGTACTTCCTCGGTCTGAGCTTCGTACTTCTTGAGCATGTCTCTGATGATGACGTTGAGCGGATTGGAGTCCACGAAGCTCTGCACTTGCTGCACTCGGTCCTCGGCCCATAGAGGTGAAAATCTGCTGTAAGCCTATAAAATAAACTGGATTGTATTTGATGAATTATGATAATACTTGTAGAAAAAATTTACGATCGCAGTATCGACACGCTATGATACTCTTACGTGGTATGTAAAATATATATATATAAAGTTATAATATAAGAAAATTTAAGACGCAATAGAACTCGTCTGTTTGTAATATCCTTTCGCGGCTGAACCGCTGAACGTATTTTTATGAATTTTCATTTAGAAATGATTGCAATCACTTACTATTTTACGCATTTCTTTTCATAGTCGAATGGTTCGTATGGAAGAGACAGTTCCATATTACTAAATATTTGTATATAATCAAAAATTACAAAAGGCACTTTAAACAGCTCTGAAACCTTACAATAACAAAGTAAAATTACGCTCAATCACAAATAGGACAGTGTACATTTTAACTATTTTATTTATCGTTATAATATTTTTAAACATTCAAAAGAGGCTTACTTTGAGCAATTTCTCTATGTCTGGCTTATACATGTACATCATTCCTTGCAAGGCCATTACGGCTCTAACAATATCTTTGTGCTCAGATACCATACGGAAGTAGTTTCGGATTCCAACAATATTAGAACCCGATCTTGATCCCGCTGAAAAATTTATATATTACGTTTTATAATTTAAATCCAGACAGACGAGAAATGCTTGTGCTTAGCACACAAATATTTTGTCCTAAGGGAAAATCGAGACCCACAACCCTCAGCTCAGTAGTTAGGGTCATTACCCGTGGGACCGACAAGATCGTCATTAACAGTAACGACAGAAAAATTTTCCCATCATGTTTCTTCCAACTGTATGTAAACAAGTGGACAAAATGTTCTTTAATTTTTCTTATATCTGAGTTGACATTGAAATTATGCCACTCACCACTGACGCTCCTCGTGTGTGTCAACGACACGCCTCTCAACTGTTCCTTCTTTATCAACTCCTGTTGTCCCCACATAAACACGTTACGGTGGATGTCCATTATGCAATTTAATACCACCTGAAAGCAGATTCGGTTTTGAGTGTGACAAAACCAATCATAATTTGCTTAAGTAAAGCACTCTATGAAGTTAAGCAACCTGAGAAAAAGCAGACTGTATCTCTTCCAAAGTTGGCTTTATCAACACCCGCGGTATTTGTAAATACATCATCGTGGACATGAGAGGTTTCAATTTCTTCTGCTCTTCCGGATCTGTAGTCATTGTTAGAAAACTGGAAAACAGTTTCCAAAGCATTAATCACGTAATTCTATTAATTTTCTAAATCTAAGGAAAAAAAATTGCAATAGGAAAATAGATACAGGTTAGTCTATTTTTTTTCACCTGGACACAGAAGCACGTTTTCGAAGAATGTCCAAACTTTGTCTGGTACATTTGATAAGTGCCTCTAAACATTTCGTTGCGAAATACGCGAAAAGTTCATTACATTCATTGATTGCATGCTGTGGCTCAAAACGGTCAGGATTCTCTATTTCCAAAAACGCTGCAAAATAATTTGATTTGAGATTGATTGATAAAATATAAAATTTTAAAATGGATTTTTGTTCAAGTTAATTACAACAATTTCCTTACCAGCACCCTCCGGAATGACTCTAGTCGCTGAAGTTACTTGTTTCAAAGCTTTTTCTAAATCTAACCTGTAATCGCATATTACATAATTAGTATTATATAAATCGCCTTATGACATTTATGGCTCTTAAACATATTCATTTTTTATGAATACCAGTTGTCCTTAAGATCTTGAATTTGTTTTGACGGTACGCTGTCCAGAAACTTGTTTATCAACTCTATGACAGCAATCTCAGCATTCCACGACTTTTGTTGTAAGTCAATAGCTGAAAAATATTTTAGAACAATATAATCAAGAGCAGGCAACTATACGCAAACATACGCCTTTGACAACAAAAATACCGATCTCGTCCCGCCTGACCAAATTATCTTCATAGAAGACATTCGGGTCCACAGCTTGCTCCGGCAAATACACAAGCAGAGTTTTTGTTATAGACAGCAATATGGCATCAATGCGAGCTTCTTTCATATCTATCACCTGGAAACAATTATGAATCAACTCGCGAACTACAGATATCTCTCATCACAGTGACCTGAGATTTCATAATACTTGATGTGGACCAGTTCACAGATCACGCACGATATCGTTAGCGTCATCAGTAATTTTTATCGAACCAGACTGTAAGCCATTCTCCTCGCACAGTGAGAAGGGTTAATGACATAGTTATACGCATACCGTGTAATACTATTACCAACCTCTTTAACAAACAAATCAACTTCGTCTAGTATCATTTCAATGTTGTCACAGTAGGCCGGTATCTCGAGCGACGACCACGTGATGGTGGACAGTCCCGGCTGGAACGCCTTCTCCAACTTGACCAGTTGCGCGCGCAGCAGCGGCAAGTACAGTTTTGGCATGCTTCTGTTAATTATAAAAATTGATTGTAAGTAAATTATTTCTAAAATAGTAGCCTAATAATGATAAGCGTCATAAAAATATCAAACAACCTTCTGATTTGATCATTTCTTTCAACCAAGAATTTAATTCGCTCGTAGTTTCCAAGAATCTTATCCTTACAATATGCGACAATTTGCGCAGAATCTGGTACACCTGTGAAGATAGAGTTTTTTAACATACCAGACACAGATTTTTGAATACCTTGGCAAAAGCAAAAATATACCGCGGACTTTCGCTGAATTGCTTATTTACTTAAAAATGGAAAAATTACAATTTAATGATTGTGTAAATTCTAGAAGGCGAAGAATGGTTGTGTAAATTCTATTACAACGAAATGTTAAAAAATCGATATTTTACGCGATTCTATAAGCAATTACATAACGTATATTCAGCTACATTAGAATGACGTAAGTAAACAATAACGCACTCAGCCCCAATTGCCACATGTACTCCACTTCCCGAATGCACTCCGGTATGTACACGCTAAAGTTTATTATGTACATGTTGGTCACGGGGTGGCGGATCAGCAGTGGGACTATCAAGCCCAGTCTCACCTGGGGTGGACATCATTGGAATTATTCAAACGTACTCAATAAAATAAATGTCTTAGGACATCACTCGCGCCCATCTTATACCAACGTAAGCGGAGCCTGTGTTATGGTAATCAGGCCGACGTTAAATTACATATAAATACTTAT
This sequence comes from Jemadia pseudognetus, assembly GCA_018244755.1. NCBI lineage: Eukaryota > Metazoa > Arthropoda > Insecta > Lepidoptera > Hesperiidae > Jemadia > Jemadia pseudognetus. Next base: position 6,041 of record DWTO01001351.1, read on the forward strand.
AAATATGTATACAGTTAGTTTTTAAAGCCCACACACACAAAGCAAGTGTGTGTTGGTGTTTACCATACAATACACAGGACCTATAATTGAATGCACTCTGACTATTACCTGTCCAACATTCTCCATCCACGCTCTGTGGTAAATCAATTCGAACTCCGTAAACACTATATACATAACGTTATATAATTTGATGCAGCGTTGAGTGTTCTGAAATATAACGATAAAGATAAAGATATTTCTTTTTTGCAAAAATAAAACATTTTGTCGGATTTATTTGAAATTTCCATCAATTACCTACTTTAATTTCACAGACACTGAATAAGACAATAACAAATATAGAGTTCATTTGTATATAACGAATACATACATACATACACATATTATGTTTATTGCTTTCTGAAAGTTTGTTTTGCATGTTAATGACTATTAAATTATTTACCATGTGAGTGATAACTTCTTTGTGGTTCCTAAACTCCGCCATCGGTCCTTTAATATTCTTGTCGTAAAACCTTATCCACATCACTCGTCCCGACACCGGCGGCATGTTCCTGGGCAGCTCCGGGTTCTCCCTTTCTTCGTTGTACCTTCAAACGTATGAGCTTCATTGTGATCTCATTCGATTTTGATAAAATACTTTCACGTGTTTCACATACGAATTTTATACACGGAAACAACAGCAGGCGAGATTGGATAACTGAAGAACGTGACTTAGTTCTATGGATCAGTGACAAATGATAAAAAGCTACACATTACATATTCTCACTGTTTTTTTCAAAAACTTTGTTAATCTGTGTAATTTTGGAAATGTAATTAAAAAGCAACAAATAAATGCCTAGCGTGGAGATTTTGGGCAAAAACCCCTCAGTGGTCGTACGTCCCGCAGCGGAATTAGAACAGGCTAAAGAGCATCATAAAATATTTAATAAACGTTGGCTTACAATAAGCGTATTAATAATGTTTATGCTAGCAGATAATATAACAAACAAAGCACATAATAAAAATCGAATTACACATACGAGTAGGTGCATAACACATGTATTATCATAAATCACCTGTCTCGTATCGATTCTATCTCTCCCGTATATTTACTAATTAAATCGTAGTACTGATCTTCCAGATACAAACAATTCAGCTTCAACTTTTCAAATCGTAACAGCAAATGCAACGCGATCTCTGTAGTCGGACATTTATTCACGCTCTAAAATGTAACGAATTATGTAAATTTTGATATGTGAAAAAAATAATTCATTGTTACTGTGCCATCACGCCAGGTCCCTTACGAGGCATGCAAAGAGCGTCGAGTGTCAAAATTAAATATCCTTACTATTATGTTTATCTTCTACATTCATATTCTTTCTACATAAAAGAGCGCCATTAAAAAAATGAAAAAGAAATATATTCATGTCAATATCAATCAATGAGTACCGTAATCATGAAATTCTCCAACATCAACTCTTGTGTGGCCACAGCATCCTTGTACACCTTATAATCTTTGTCGAAATCCGGCCGCCTATTGATACAAAAAAAAAACATGTAAAAAAGATGGACAGAAAAATGAAAAAAAGATTTTTATTCACATCAGTAATGTCACACCAAGGATTAAAAACAAAGGATCCAGGTCTGACCACAACGCGTACTGAAAATAATACTTAAAAAATAAATGCAACTCTATTATCAATAAAAGTTTGTAACGACCGGTCAAAATTACCTGTGATCCAGAGCGTCGTACGTTTTAGTAGAAATAGTTTTGAATAATTTGTTAAAATTCGCCGCATACTCTTCGATGCCTTCAAGGGTGGTCTTATTTAAAACGTAGTAAGTGATGTAAGTTTCAAACAAGTCTATTATCTGCAAAATCATCACATTACGACCCTTTTCAAATCTTGTAGTAATAATTCCCCAAATAGACCAATTTTGCAAACATTAAATTGTAAAGAAAACTGCAAAATAATGATTAGCCCACTTTTATCGCTCCCATTATAATACTGTCCCCGACGACACTGAACGGATATTCATAACTTGTTGAGTAGAAAACGATAGGAACATTCTAGATAGTGAATTAAATTATGCTATAGATCTAATTAATAGTGAAGTAATTTTATTAATTAACATGTTTTTAATCGCATATCACTAAACGGTAACCTTTTCTAATCGTATCCGGAAAGTCTCGAACTTGCCGAAAATATACATTTCCGAGCAATCGAACGGCCGCTCGTCCGCCGCCTCCTTCATCTCTTCCTGCGTCTCGTTGTAACACTCGCGGTAAAAATTGTACAAGTCCAAGCACAGCTGAAATTGTCCTTCCAGTACATGAATGTACACTTCGTTATATGCTAAATAAGTAATCGGTTAGGGACATCGTTAAACAAAGTAGGTACATATTACGATTTTCAAATAATTCTGGTAGGTACCAAGGGCGCTAATGTTTTTAAGCGTAATAATATAACCATCAATTAGCTACAGACAACAAAAAAGGTTTAAATACAAAAAGGTGTTAATACAAATTTTTATGCATGTCGTCTATTTACTTTTATTTTATGTAGCAATATGGCTTGCGTTTGCGCTCTTAGCTCATCAAAAATAAGATACAGTTTATGTGATGTAGCATGCCTGTCTAGAAACTATCTTTTCAATTATGTTTTGAATAATTACAGATTAAACGAATCGGTTATTTTCTTAATTAATATTATAAATGAATGAAAACGTATTAAATAATGACAGTCCATACAGAAATCAAATAACTGCATATTCATTGAAATTACTCGTACCTATTGGTATCGTTAGGATCATTACCTTAGCCTTCTTAATAAAGTTCAACTTGTCCTGATTCCAAATAGTTTTCTTGCCGCCGTTAGTCAGGTAGTCCATGCACATGTTGAGTATTTGATTAGTCACTTTGACTAGCAACGTGGATATCTGCTTAGTCGTATTGTAATAACGGGAAGTGGCGAACACCATTCTTATTGTGTACAACAAGCCCGGCAGGAACTGTTGCATTGTTAGCGGATCGCACCTTCAAATATTATTGTTATATCATTAAGATATATCCTCCATCTTTCAATGTCAAATGGAACTACATGCCAGCTGCATGATTGCAGTTTGCGTGCAGTGTTGGCGGTTGGCATATCTGCATCAAAACTAAAACTTTTCGGCCTTGCAATTTTAAACCAATTTCGCAAGCCGCATAGGAAGGTGCACCCAAACTGCGTTTAAACTGCAATTTAGCAGCAGACGTGCAGCTCTATTGTAGACCTCGTGTATGCGCGATAACATACCTGTACAAAGGTTCGCAGTACTTCTCCAATGCATACAAATATTTTACATTGTCATAGGCTTCATTATAATAATCGGTTACTTGATTGTCTAACAGTCTCCATTTCTGCAATGGTTCGAAATGAAAGTAAATAGAACCGAATCATACGGAATTTCCATTAATTTTTTTATTAGATAATCAACATTTAAATACATTGTTATGACACATCGAATGAACATGTAATCGACTAATTTATTGTAATCACTTGAATGTATACTGAAGGTGAAATACAGACAATATTTAGGATTGTATCACTGTTAAAGATACCTTAATGAGTTTGGACTTCGCTCGAATTAGGGTGTGTATGTACATTTGGCAGGGGTCGCTCTTGATGTGCTCGATGATGGACGTGAAGGTGGTGAGCTGCCGCCGCCAGTGGTCCAGCTCCGCGAGAGGGCCGATGTTGGAAGGCTCTCGTCTGAGTTGCTGGCTCTGAACCAACACCTGAAGAAACTCCACAGTTCTGCATCCAGGCGTAACGAAACCACAAACCAAGGCCACATAAATGGTCTGTTGGTTGATAAAAATCTTTCCTGTGTCCGACATACGAGTTTTATACATGTAAAACAATAGAAGGCGATATTAGGCTGAAGTTCATGGATGAATTACATACATACATACATACATACGTAGCAAAATGAGACGAAAGGTATCAAACTATAACCGATTACTGATCAAAAAGCTACAATTACTAATGAAACATATGGACTGGACGATAAGCCAGGAATACCTAATAGATTGGACACCATAATTGTAAGGTCAACAATGAACCTGAAGACACCAAACACATTTTTACATGAGATAAGCTAGAACCATTTTACCATAGTAATTTGTTTCATCCACTGCTTCACATACGAGCAAATTTCTTCCAACACATGCGTCTTAGTTATGGCCAACTTCATCTTTTCCTGATCGCACAGTTCCTCCTCGTACAGAGTCAGGTTTATTTTGAACCTTGTACAACAATCTAGGTCAATCTTCGTTTCTGTAACACATTACAACGTATAATATAATATACACTTTCACACAAATATGCATAATCGTTTGTCTACTTGAACTTAAAACAATTTTTTTAGCAATTGAACGTTTGGACCACGAAATTGTTTTATCAACTTAAGATGTGCACTTACTGGCAAGATAATCGATAAAAATCATAATCTTGGATATGTAAGATTTAATGGCGTCTGTGCTTCTCGGATTGGGCGGATTCAAGTCACCCCAAGCTTTACAGGCGTGTAGGGCGGGAATATACACGCGGTTCATAGTTTTATATATACCAGATACAACGTTCTCTGTCTCTTGATTCATGTCGAACAGCACCAGGTAGTAATCCTGTTTAACGAGCCGTGAATCATTAAATGTCTAAATAAAACAATCGTGTACTGGTAGAACTGTTTAGGCTTAAACTACTCATAAAGAAGAACGACAACACTATATCTCATATGAGACAGCTGCATATAAGCATGCTCCAATATAAGCAGCTTGAGGATGTACCAGTCTAAAAATGAATGCCCCTCCATTAAAACTTATTTTTTCAATGTGTGAAGAATAGTAAATATTGGAACATTTTACTTGTATGCGTGCGGCGATTTTACTGCAAATTTGAACTCGCCTTCACACTAAGAAGTAACTAATCGAGCGATTATGTAGTATCAACATTAATATTTATCTTCAGTAAACCTTTTAATGCAACTTACATCAGCCACGTTTTTCGCATCGATTGCTTTGTTTTTGATTCTATACATCGCCACGCACTGGCCCTCCGTGCCAATCGTAGAAGCGTCTGATATGTAGGTCCGGTCCATTCTACCTTTTTGGTTTGGAATGAACCTTCCAGATTCTGGAATTGTTTATTATGACCTTTATTATCAACTTTCTAGACTATGGAATCTTAAAACGTCGTAATTAAGTACCTCTGCAAGTACGCTTGTACATTACAAATAAAACTTAGTAATTTTTTTTTAACAACTACCTACAAATTTTCGTAATCTTTAGCATTTATACATAATTTTTGAAATAACTGATTATTAATAATGTAAATATTCTTATGGAACAGCCCTTACGATATTACAAAAAAAATTAACCCATTTTTAGAGGAGGCAGTAAAGCATCACACAATACAATGCAGTTTCTTCCGCCTTCGGCCACCGCACTATCCAAAAGATCAATATGAATATCAGCATCATAAACTCCTTCCTGTAAATTGAATTTAAATTTAATAGTTTCAACTTTTTTTGCAAGTTTAATTTATGTGTATCCACTAAAAGGTCGAAATCTTTATTCAGTGGTATATTTCGAAAAAAAGTAAAAAAGTAAAAGTAACTTCACGCCTGTAATCCCCGAAGAGGTAGGCAGAGGAATACAGAACCACTCCCACGTTTCACCAGTTACTTTTTAAGTCCCATTATGGAATAGGTGGTGAACCTATCGCCATGCATCGGGCACATATTCAGACTCCGAACCACTACTAGAAATATATTTCGAGCACATTTTTATACTAAATCTGATACATTTCCTGTTTCTTTTAGTTGGTATTTTATCCCCAATTTTTATTAATTATCCCCAATTAGATAACAAGATCAAAATTGCATATTTATAATAAGTAGAGCTTATATTACTATCTTACCAGCACATATTCTGTAGTTTTGTTTAAAATTGCCGCTGCATTCTCTAACAAAAATCTAGTCTGAGTTTTCAACCCGCCCATTCTATTACTTCGGGCTTCTTTGGCTTTGGCCTGAAAACGTATTTACCATTAAATACAATTGAACCACTTTTATTGTTTGTACAGTGTAAACTTCAAATCTTACTTGTTCGTAAGACGTTGTAAGGTGCTATGACTATGAATGAAATATCATATTTAAATAAAATATTTTACTGACATTAAATCAAAAATAAAAACAAAACTCAAAGTACTTGTTTATCTTTATACGATTCTTGTGCAAAAGCCAGCGTGCTCATTGAAATTTTGCTTTTCTTCTGAATATCTTTCAGACGGGAGCTGACATCGAGTATGGCTTCCAAAGCGGTCCGGTCTATGTCCAGTGGGTCCTCGCCTTCCGCTACTGTGGGATACACCGACTGCCTCCTTGACATCTTCCTGGCAACCTCGTCGATTTTTACCGTTGTGTGCTCCACATCGGCGGCATGCTCTTCTGCCGTAGTTTGCACATGCCCCTCATCACCAGCCCCTCCCGCATCTGGAGGGGCCTCCTCTGATGGCCCTTCGCCACCTTCACCTGACATTATCTTATTTACGGTTTATAAAATTATTCCACATCAACGTTAACCTCTCCGTATGCTGAGCTTATTATGAAAATTTTCAAGTCAATTGAAACGCGGAACGACACAATTCTATTTATGAATTTATATTTATGGCCAGTACTTATAATAATTATTAATGAAAATAAGTTTGCCCTTATATAATTATTTATATCATTGATATTTAATTTTAGTTAACAGAAGAAATTTTCTACGACGGACAAAGCTTTGATTTCTTTTGTAGATTAATGTAAAACTTATATATTTTGTGTACCGCAATAAATAAATAAAATCGCAATTTATATTACAATAGTATTTCAAAAGGTACACTACAGCATAATTTCATTTTTTTTACTTGTAATCGTTATTGTCATCACTACTAACAGCCTAATATTTATTTGGCTGTTGACTTTGTTTTGACAACCATTGGCGGGAAATTTTCAGAATATCGTTTGTATTTTTGTATTCGTTTGTGTCGAAATAATAAGTAACCCGATTTGCTTATTTCCAAATATGTGATTACGTTTCAAATACTCCTGAAAGAATAAAATTATCTATTACAATGCGTCGTAACTGGAAAGGTTCATATAAGAATAACTACAACCGCAAGAAGATTACAAGATCAACTGGTGATAGCAACAGCCTTAATAACACAGCTTCAGTTGGACCCGGGACATCAGTATCTTCGTCCTCAAGAGCGCCAGCTAATCAATTGCCAGTAGTAGTGTCCGTTGGTACAGAAAACAATATATGGAAACTGTACTTTCCTTCTGAAGGTAAATTTACTTTCGAACATAGTTAAAAGTAAATATATTGGGAACTTACGTAGTGCCAGAGGCTCTTTGTATTGATCATCAGTCTGTTAACAATACAATTCTACTGCTTATGCTTTCCATCAGATTTGTATGCACCAATCGAACTTAGTGTAATGTAGTTATTTCAATTTATCCTGTTAAAACGTATTGTTATTTAAAATCACTTTTAAACGGAACGACTAACATATAATGTAATTAAGATTGGGAAACAATGCAGTCTATTGCTCAATATCTTAGTGTATTATGTAACAGTATAATATGTTGAATGTTTCACCCAAGTTTCAGTCGTTATAGAGGAGATATATTGTAATCTTAGTTCACTGTTATTAACATAGATATGAATGTTATCCTGATCCAACATTTATTAGTGAATATATTGTTGATTTTATGAATTTCAGATGCAAGTGACTCAACTCCTGAAACATTACAGCATATCAAGAGTTTTGTATCATATGTGGAAAAGCACAGAAGTCTGTTTGATTTGGAGAAGATTGATTTAACTCACAGTATACCATTGGATGTACAAAGCTTGATTAATGATACAGATTTTACAAATGGTTGGCCTCTGTTCCAAACTGACTTGTTTGAGAGACCCAATAGTACATTGCCATTACTAGAGTTCTGTTTACATGAAGTAAGGCTGATAATTAATCTTGAAATAATTAGTATGCTGGTTTTATTATGACAACAATATCATAAAAATATTTACTTTCAGAACCTGAAATGTGAATCTCGAATCAAAGTAAGAATACTAAATCATCAACCAACCATACCAATTGCACATTTGAAAGTGAATTATTTTGGTAATTTTTCTTTATAATTACAACTTAGCTCAAAAAATATGATGTGCAAAAGTATTGTAAAAGAAGTATTGATAAATTGTAAGTTATAGAAAGATTGTACAATAGAACCTCTATAAGTTGAACTTCAAAGGAGAGGCCAAAAAATTTGAGTTATACAGTTTTCGACTTAGGCAGATTTTGATTCAACATAAAGAGGTAGAGATTCATTCTAATTTTGAGTTAGATAAGTGAAAGAACTGAAATTCAAGTTACATAGGTAACAAATTCAAATTCTAATGTTGTTTCATTTATATAAAGATTGTATAGTAAGACACAGCCTTGCTTGAGATACTGGGATCGAATTTAATTTTTCGAGTTATAGAAGGAAAATATGTAACAAAATAGCTTGCAGGGACTCACTAAATATTTCGACTTATAGAGGTTTCAGATTTTGAGTAATGAAGATTTTAGGGCTTGAAGAAAAGAGAACAAAGCATTTTTTCGAGTTATGGACGTTTTTTACTTAACGAAGTTCGACTTTAAGAGGTTCTACTGTAGATGTTAATTTCTATTGAAAAATCCGAAATAATGAACCAGTAATTTGTATTGTAGTGTAGCAGTCTGGTATTGTTGACCTCTGAGTGATACTCACCACACACCACACCACACACCACATAAGACAAGAAGTAAATGTAAAAGTAGCATCACCTGTAACCTCTGAAAAAGTCAGATGGAAAAAGTGGTGAGCCTATTGGCATACACAGAGCTCATATGCAGATTCTGAGCCACTATTAGAAAATCTAAATAAGAAATATCCTATAGTGACGTATCCTGACCTGGGACCTCTTAATAGGCAGTCACACTTGCAACCATCATGAACAATGAGGCAGGACAAGAAGAATTAAAAATGAATTCTTCTTTCTTGACATAAGATTTTCTGTTTAAAAAGTAATTATGGTATAATCTTACGATTAACATGTCAGACAATCATGATGAGTAACATAATATCATACCTGTAATCCCTGAACAGGTAGGCAGAGGAATGTATAACGCTCCTACGTTTCACCAGATATGATTACATCCCACTATGGAATGAGCCTTACTACTATAAAATCTAAATTAGAAAAAATTTGTAGTGCCCAACCCGGGAATTGAACCCAGCACCTCATGATCGGCAATCACACTTGCAACAAACACTACCAATGAGGCAGTCACGTATTATGAGTATTCTAAATAATTTTACTGTCAAACTTTAAATATGTCAAACTATCAAAAATCCACCTTGTTAAACAGCAACTGTGCATGTTTCAGGCAAATTAGTGACCATCAAAGGAACAGTAATCCGGATAGGCAGTGTGGGGCTCATATGCACATCAATGGCCTTTCAGTGCTTTAGTTGTGATAGCATACAGGCAGTGATGCAACCACAGGGTATTTTTACAGGTACACCAATTTATTACTTGGTTAAAATGTGTAAATTAAAAGTATGCATTGAAACTTTGTTAATACTATTGTCATGCCCACAAGGTATTCTCACCACCAAAATGTTAACAGATTGAGATGCATGTGGTAGTCTAAGATCCAGCATTAAAAAAATATACCCTCACCTGGGTAGAGTGTACATCTCATCTGGGTAAAAAATATACTGGGTATATTTTTTAATCCCGGATCTTAGAATATAGGTAATGAACTCCATTTTGGTTCACTAAGTTCATAATATATCATAATCATAATATTCAGGAATTTATAACAGACATTAAATGTGCATTATAAATGGTCATACAATCAGGAGTGCTTTTCTTTTTTGATTTAGCACCAAATGTTTGTCAAAACTGCAGAAGAGGAGTGAAAATTGAACCATTACAATCTTCACCGTTTACTCGCACAGTTGACTGGCAAGTAGCAAATATACAGGAGATACAATCACAGGTTGTGGTCTATGATTTACTATACATATTATAATTTTAAATATGTTACTGACTTTACCAAAGGAATGTGTTACGAATTTATTCTGAATTTCAATTTCAAATAAATGACTATTAAATTTATGCCAATTGTTTCAAAAATGATCATATGTTAACTACATAAAATATTCCTGTATATATCCATTTTTTTTAAGAAATTTCCGGTAAATTTGAAAAGGTCAAAGAAACGTTCGGATAGTTAATTTAAAACTAGTAATCATTTAATTTATTTTTTAAAAACTGAATCATCATCATCATCAGCCTATAAAAAAAACTGAATAATAGTTTATAATTTCAGAGCATATCGGGAACAATTCCTCAGAGTGTTGAAATTGACTT
>DWTO01001352.1:0-16512 GCA_018244755.1 Jemadia pseudognetus
CTTACGGTAGTCGTACCTTTTCGCCAGTATGATAACTTTTATTCCGCGCTGAAGAATGTTTCATAATCATCATCGGTCTATCTCAGTACAGTATTGGACTTAGGGCTCCAGTAATGAAAAGGTTTACATTTATAATAAAACAAACAGAATAATTTGAGTACTTCATTATTGTCACATTGCGCCTGTGAGACGTCGCGGAGCGAGTAACAGAAACAACGATACAAGACATTTATATTTATACGTAACGCCATAAACTAAGAAATAGACACCGTAATATAGGAGTCATCTCTAATTTTTACGATAATGGTAAGAATTGAATTAACGGAGTAATGTGTTCTATAAAAATAGCTATCTTTGCTTTAGTGAAGAAAATAAATTAATGAATAATTTGTCTCCATAATTAGATGTATGAGTCAGAATAATTTAGTATGTCTATTTTAGTAAATAAGCAATTACACAATTATTTTGTGCTATTACTAAATTATTCAAAATCCATAAATTGTAAGTAATTTCAACAGTATTCCATCGTGTTAATTTGTTATAGATTACTACGAAATCTCCGTTATCCCAACACCTACTCGATACAATAAATAATCCTTAGTTAGAATTTGTTTTATCATAGTTGTTAAATTTTTATTTAATATGTACTACGAAAACGTTTAACGATGTCATACAAATCAATGCAAAAAAGTGAAAGAAGAATCAGTTGAGATAGTTAATAAGAAATCAATAAAACATCATAATAATTGTACAATTAATTTAGTTAACGAACATAAATAATAATATGGTAAAATTTAGACTAAACGCTACTGGAATGTTCAAGTATAAATTGTAAGTATTTATATGGTATGAATATTATGAATGAAACGGAATAATTTTAACCTAAAATAAATAAAAAAACTATAACTATGTCCTGGTACACAAACCGGTGGTAGTGAAAGGCAACAGAATGGCATATTTGTTGAGTGATACATATTTTTATTATATAAAAATTAAATTGTCATGATCATGTAACCTAGGTGTTTTAAGAAACAGAATATGGATACATCGAGCATTACATTACCTGTCTAAATCAATCGGTCAGTTTAAGCCAGATACAATTAAATATAGCATGAGACAATGAGGAATTATAAAAAAAGGTAATTAATCTTTAAGTGTATTGAAAGTCCAGCTGTAAGTGTAATGCATGGCATATATGTATGTGTTCTTGGCAACAATCACCACAGTTTTAACTGAGCCATATTTTTGAGTTATTTGAAGTTTAAAAGCAATTTTGATTTTAGACCATCTTATGCTCCAACTCTGTATAGGCCTACCATGGAATGAACATTTTAATGAACTAATTAAAATATTGTCATTGCCATATTCTCACATGAGTACAAGCCAAATGAATAAATTCCACCTCATCTACTGCAGTTCAAATTACAATATTAGTTGTAATACCGTAGGTTAAAATGCTATTTTGTATGTTTGTCAAGTTATGAGGCAAACTTTTTTCTGAACCATTTATTTTCCGCTTACACATCAAGTATTTAAGCCAATGCAGGTTTGTCATACAAGAATAATTAATAATAAAACAATATAATAATTAAGTTGAAAACTATCAACATTTCTTTGGAATTCTTATAACAGGATTCACAAACACAGCCTTATGGAAATACGATATATCCAGCAGTTTATGTTATGTATTATTGCTATAGATGGATGCCTGCATAAATTATAAAAACAAATTGATGTTAAATATTAAATATTGTGGATTAAGAAATCTTACAAATTGTCATGAATATGTTTCTAATACAACAATATCTCATAATATGTGCTAATTAAAAAAAAACATAACTAATGTTTATAATTTTAAAAAATATTACGTGTAATCACAAAACTTTACCTAGGTATTTGTAATATTTTATTGAGATTTGCTCCTTGAATAAAATATAGCAAATAAACTTGAAAATAAATTAAATTTAGAACAGATGACATTTTTAATAATGCTTAAGAACTGAATATGCATTTTTAAGAATAAAGTATCATACATTTTACATCTTAACCATAATAAAAAAAATTATACCAAATATATTAAAAAACTAGCTTAACATTAAATAGCAATATTACATTTTAAATGAAATTAGAAAATACTAAAATGGAATTTATTATCAAATGGAATGTGTCACAAACATAAAGAATAGTGGCGTGAACAAACCTCAATCAAGCCATTCCCTATTTTTCACATTTTAAAAATCTTCATCAAGGCTATAAAGCTAGGATAATAGTTTTTGGTCTAAATGTTTTTTTTTCCATTTATAGATACATAATTTTAACTTTCTATACATTTAAACATTCTACGAAACATGTTTTCATATCTACTCTCTTCATGTATAAAAGAGTACCCATCTCAACATTGTCTATGTTAATTTCATACAAAAGCTATGTAAACAGTATGTAATGTGTATATTGTCAATCAATAGGCTTAGCCATTATTAAAGCAGATTTGGAAGAAAACTTCCAAATTATGTTGTAAGCCCAAGAAACATGGGAAAAAATAAACTATAAATGCAAAATATACTATTATTGTTGAATATATAAAATAATTAAAATATTTACTATTGTATTTGGCAGACAATAATTTATGACTATCGTCTTATGAAAAAGGCAAGAAACAACATGGTAAGAGTGTACTTTTAAATAATAAAATTAAAACATATGTTATGGTTAAGCTGTTCTTGTATGTTTGTAAAATGGAACGTTATTTGACTTTTACGATCTGAAAAACCTATATAAAAAAACTTTTTGGCCACTACGAATATTGCATGTTCTAAGTTTGAAATTACCTTCGGAGTTTTTGACGGAAAAAGTCTAATGAGTTGAAATTACAAATCTAAAGATTAATTTTAAAAGGGCAGTAAGTTGCTTTGAGCATACCTTTTTGATACAAATGTATTTTTATAAAAATACAATCTTTTCAATATTTCCAACGTTCCATTATACATTAAAAATATTTAACCAGAGGCTTAAAATATCAAATAGTTTTATGTATATGATATGATTAAAAATAATTCAAATGAACCGAAACTGTAAAAACTTAAAATGGAAAATTACACTTATTATGGAAACTTATAGTTATTGTTTCATAATAATATATATTTTTCAGATTCCATTTTTATTATCCTTACACACGAAAAAGCTTCCAAAAATTGTCAGTCGCCAGTAACAACGATCCCTAATCAATGTTTAAAACGAAATCAAATTTCCTATTGTCGGATCTTGGATTAAAATTTCTTTATCGATTTAATGTTTAGTATTTAGTGTACTGTTTGTTTTTACAATAATAATTATAATTGTATATTGTCCTACTATAATTTAATTTGTATTATTGATACAGATTAAAGAAAATTTATTGACCTGTTGCAATAATTGAACAACTGGTCTGATAAAAAATAAATAAATAGATATTAGGTTAATATTATTAATAAATTTGACAATGCCAGCACGTGATTATTATTGACTCAATCATCCGCCTTTTTTCCTCTCATTAAATCTCATGATAAGAAGCAATAGCAGTTGATTCAAATATATAATTATAAATATTATTGTAAGAAACATCACAAATATTACGTATTCATAGATGTTATTATTTTTCCGATCCGAAATTAAGAAATTCACAACCGATACAACATGAGACACTACAGACATAATTACACACAATATAACGTGTTACATTTCCGTCAATAAATGCATCGCTAAAGATTTCCTATTACCTAAATACTGCGATCGTAACGTCCAGAAGCGAGGCCGGATATGTCAGCGAGATCCATCCGTCAGAGCGCGCGTTCACTGTAGAAAAAAACAACGTCACTACGGAGCACTGTATTGTCTATGGTATATTGTTTTCATACGGTTTTTATTTTCACCTCTGTATTCTCAAAAAGGTTGACAGAGTGTAGTATACTCCTACGATCTACCATTCAATCCAACGTCCCAGTAAAGATTAAGGGGTGATTCTGACTGAGACACATCCCTTGCGTTTATATCACTGGCAAATCTAATATTAGAGGAGTCCATCAGTGGGCTGAAACAGGCTGATGATGATATTATGAATGTATTTACGAAGAGAGATGCATTAAACTTTCATATTTTCTATACGCATCTGAAAATAGCAATTAAATTCTTTGGAAGAGTCACCCTCGGCAACAGATCCTGCAGGATCCGCCAGCGGTGTGGGTGGTGTAATTTGGTCATACTTTCTGATATGGGAAAATAATAATAATTTGACATTATGTAAAGTATGTAATAATAATTTCATATTATCTATTCTTTTAAGGTACATTCTTGACAAAATATAGTGTTAATAAATTGCTAATTGTTGTTGTAGGATGAACAGTAATACTGTAGTGTAAGGTTAAATACCGTTCTTTAAAAAACCGATTTAAAGACTGGTTCATTCATGTATGTTAGATTAGGCGCTCACCTTCATCTTGGGCCGAACGGACAGGGTCAGTTTCTGCACTAGATGCGTGGCGGCGTCTGGGAGGAAATAATTTTGCATAGTCAATTTGGCATATTTATAAATAATAAACAAGTTCTCGAGCGGAAAGTTTTAAATGAGACAATTGAGCAGATAAGTTTCTTGCCAGACACAATTGCAAATAAAAAAAATTACAGTTTCGCTTGGAGGTGAGCAAATTAGTAAGGTATTAGATGTAACGCGAGGAGAAGAGAGCGGCGTGAAGCGCACCGGTGAGCGAGCCCAGGCGCAGGCGCGTGCGCGGCGCCAGCAGCAGCAGGTACACGGGCACGGCCGTGAGGATCATGAGGCAGCCCACGCCCGTCTCGGCCGGCGACGCCAGCGCCGGCACCGCCACCACCAGCACCGTGCACGCGATGTACACCGCTGCAACGACCGCCGCCCCGCTGCTACTTGCGCTTCACTCTGTTACACTTACGCTTCTATCCTAACATTTGTTTTTATCATCAGCCCTTTTATCTTCTTCCGCTATTGGACTTTGCCCATTTTTAGAAAAAAAAGGGATAACGCCATAATTTGCTCCGCGAGCCAATTACAGCCTTGCGGACCTGACGTCGGTCCTACTTCTATATTCATCACTCTCTTCGTGCACCGTGTGGAGTGCCGCAACATCGTAAGGAAAGAGTCGCAGATATGGACTGGCATATCCGACTTTTACAATGTAAGGTTCCAATCTTGAACGAGGCCCCAGCACTACCTCAGGGTATGAGCAAAAACTGAAACTAGTCCCGGAAGACAACGACAAGCAAGGTGAGCCGCGATGTGATATATCTGTGTGATAATATCTGTCGAATGTGTTTCATTGCTTTGTGTCCAATTAACATTATTTTCATGTTTAAAAAAAAGCGTTTGCCATCCCGTACTTGGTAAATGACAAGCTATGGTCTTACGATCATTACGCTAATGACCAAAATTATAGTCATAAATTCCCAGATGTTATAGTACCTGACTCGTCAAAAACACAGCTTAGTAGAATCTAAGATTAAAGGAAGTTTCTAGATCAAAAAAGAGTTTCTGTCCAAAGCAGAAGGGAAACTTACCGGGGAAGAACAGGTTAACCTTGATGGGTCTTTCCAGGTTGGGCTGCGTGTAGCGCAGCACGGGCAGGCATACTACCGCCGCGCCGATACTCAGCTGCGAGCGAATGAGCGCAATCATTAAAAATCACATACAATTAACTTGGAAATCTGAACTTTTTCCACTACCTTCATCATCTAATCACCACCGTTCAACAATTTTACTATTAAGGAAAGTAATTAAGGAAATGAGAACTCAAGTAACTGCAAGTGATGTAATAAATCGATAGACTAATAATAAGAGGAGAACAAAATAAACAGTTTTTACATTTTGTTAAGTAATTGACAATGCTTTCGAAAGTGACTCAAAGATTTATTAATTCATTAAGATTATTATTCAATTGAGGGGTAGCTACCCAGGTGGCGAAGCCCACGTAGTTGATGAGCGCGTAGATGTCGGAGACGGTGAGGTAGAGCAGCGACAGCAGCGCCACGGCCAGCACGGCGGGCGCCGGCGTGGCGCGCGCCGACACCATGGTCAGCAGCGCCGGCATCTGGCCCTGCGCCGCGCCCGCGTAGAACAGCCTGCACACGGCCGGCCTTGCGGCTCACGCGACTGACACTTGCGACCTCGCACCTTGCTGTGTCTTGACGCTTTACGGCTCGTCATCGTCATGTTTTATAGTGCCACTGTTGGACACGGCTCTGTACTCGGAGCGAGGGGGGTCGAGGCTAGTTTGCCTTGCTGGGATCGAATGCGGACGATGGCTTTAAAATTTCTTAATCTGAGAGGAGATTCACGTCCAACAGCAAATGAAAATTATTGCACATAGCTGATTAGTAAATAGTTATTGGGTAGGTAGAGTTAGAACAATATGATTGTTAAAATAAGTCAGCCGATACAAACTACGCAGGCCGTACCTTGAAGATGTAAGCATCACGCCGTTTACCGCTCCGAAGGTGGAGGCGGCCACAAACAGCGGAATGCTGAGCGCAAACCAACCGAATAACCGCTCCGCGAACGTCACCGCTACAGCTGCCGAGCCCAAAACCTGTATAATACAAAACTAATCAGTAAAGAACGTAGTGACAAGAATCGAATATGAATTAAAACATATTGAAATTACTTGCACTCTGTCATTCAACTTTCCCTTTATCGAATGGCTAATAGACTCAATACAAAAACTACTAGAAACAATATATGTGTCATAAGGCGGTACAAAACTTTTTCGATTTAAGCGAAGCCTTCGATAGGATAGTCATAAAAACGTTTAAAAAACTGAATTGTTCATAAAAACTCAGTTTAATGCTCCAGAATATAATTTAAGTAAATAAAAGAGATTATAAATTTTACATTTTGTACTAATGTATGTTGGGGTTTTACAAGGAACATAACTAGCACCACTTATAATAAAATATACGAATATATCGTTTTTGATTTCATGGAATCTTATATATTACCATATATTATGTATACATATGTATTACCTCGGTAGGTGATAAGGTAGTGTAAAACGCTATGTTTGTGAAAGTGTACACGATGGTGACGAGAGTGCAGGATATGGCGATAGCGCGAGGCAAATTCTTCACTGGATCTTTCAGCTCCTCAATGATAAAGTTCAGGTAATTCCTGTGGAAAAGTATTTTTATGAAATTATCTATTCTAAGAAGGCTTGATTTACATTTTTATTGATCGGTTGCAAGCTATACAACGAATGAATGTATTAACCAAGAGGCACTCCTCTTGGTTAATACATTATATAGCTAGCATATTAGATAATGATTTCAATGGACTTTCGTCCAGATTTAAATAAAATGAGAATAATTGCTATAGTGGATAAATTAACAGAACTTGAGACAGTTGGATAGCATAATATTGAGATTACAACCACGAAGGAAAATTTTATTTATAACAAATTAGTGGATGTAAATTTTAAGGCTTTTGTCTATGATTAGACTTAAAATTGAATTATTAAAAATATTGTCACCTACCAGCCGTTGTAAGCGAAAAGTCCGGAATAGAAGGACAATGCAATAGAAGTAACATCGCTCGTGGTCCCTTCGAACGTGAAATGTTGCACTTGTCCTGGAATTATAATATTTACACAATTATGTACAAATTTATGTATAGTTATAGTGCAAATCTAAAAGACATTTAGGTTATAATTAAAAGTAATAGATTTTTTTAAATAACATAGACACTATAACATGGACAAATTATAAAACACAATTATAAACAAATAAATACAATAAAACAAAATTTCAGTTAATCTGTTTTATGTAATCTATTTACTGTAATCATATCAAATTATAGCAGAATTGATTCACATTATCTCTTAAGAAGACGCTGATACACCTAAAGATGAATGCCACGAAGATGACAATCGACACAGCGGTAACGAGCACTTTACACCAATCGACACACAAAGGCGTGGAACATGTTGGAAGTAACAGACAGGAAGACCCGACGTCAAGCCAATCGTCCCGGTACATCTTATGAGTCCAAGTGCCTTTTCTCATGAATCAAATGTAATCGTAGAGCACAGGAACGACGCAATCATCTAATAAGCTCGCCGCCGACGCGAAGCCCATCTCACACGTCACTGTGACATTTTGGATTCGCTTTCGACCTCACGTCACTGTGACATTATGGATTTTGGATTCGTTTTCGACAAAAATTCCATAAAGCCCTTGTATTGCTGCTATATCGCTATATGTCTGTTGTTCTATTATCGTCGCATCTAATGATTTCATATTTATACCGTCACTGGAGATTAGGTATATTTTGTACTTAACAATAGCGATAACTAGAGATACATATGTGTACGTCAACATTTATACATCTACAGCGTGATTTGGTTACGATGGTTCATTCCTCTGTTATTATTCAAAGATACACTAAATTCATGTTCTACAATAGGTGTACTTAAATATGTCACCGCGCATTTAGCTAGCGTAAAGTTGAAGCTAGGTCTTAACGCTTCTCGCTGTGAAAGTAGACTCGTATTCGACAATGGAACCATGAAAAGGTTCTCGATGGTGGTCATATACCTTAATATCATTATCATCAGGTTGTTTTAGTCAACTATATTTCCTTCCCTCCTCGACTAAGCTTTGAATAAGCGTCATGGTTCCTCTCCGCAGTTAACTCATCTAACTTTAACTAACATAATTCCAAACACTGAAGAACTTGAATTATCTAATTCTTCCATCGTCTTATAGCAGTATACATATTAACACCTATCAAAGATTTATATATTGTTCCATGATAATAGCACCTAACTCTGGTGTTAGGAGCTCCATGATACCAAAAGAACATATTTCTTGTAGTAAATAAGTATTATATAAAGATATATCGTTCCCTATCTTTATTGGCAGATAAACTCGGCCCCGTTCAATTTTCACAACAAAGAAAGCAATTCCGCACCAGCAATGGGGAACAACTTGCTCTAAATTGATTTATTTCTCCACCACCGCGTGTAATGGAGCGTCTGCTTGTGTCAGGACCCACCCTCCTGTTATTTCAGTGTTCCTATAAAACAAGTCCTACCCTTACATTTAAATATTTCAGTATAGTACGAAGAGGGTGATTAGTGTCCAAGAAACAAGTCATATCCGATACTTGATATTCACTACCTACCCCATAACGAACGTGACGTGATGGTATAATAATAAAAATATATGAGTGCCTGTTACCTTTCCACCCGGTTGAAGTAAAACTGCTTTCACATTGTGGCAAATGAAGTTACAAACAGACACAGTTAGATGTATCATTCGTCTGCTTATCATTATTTACAGATAACAGTGTAACTGTTCCCGCGGTTCTGCCATTTTAATTTAATCAAGCACTAATGTTTAGTGTCTGTATAATATATGATTTTTTCAAAGCCATCTTTATCACTCACACTTTCAGAAAACATTTACCTACCTCACAAATTAAATTCACTCACAATTAATTAATTTGTGATATAAAAAGTAACCCACTCATTAAACTATGTATTAATTTTTCCCGCGATTTCAAATAATTCAATATGGCTGCTGTTATAGTTCTAAGATTTTTCTTCAACATTAATAATCATATAGTAAGTATTGAAAATTTGAAATCAAGAATTTATTAAAATAAGTATCAATAATTATGCATAAAAAATAAAGTAGATCGTATACATAAAAAAGTAAAAGCGAACATTACATGAAAGGATTACAAATAAAAGTAACGCGTTTCCGTTACATTGACATTCAGTTGCCCCCTCCCTAGTCGCGCCTAATGAAGTTCTACGTCAATGTTCAGTATGTTAACCCGCACTCAAACAGCGGAGCACGCTGTGCTCTTAACGCTTTTTATTTTGAGAGAACCATGTTCAACACGGGAACTAAATTTCACGTTCGCAGTGCACGAGTAGGGAAACCTTAACTGAGCATTCCTAATTTATTAAGCATTCTTAAGTAATTCATCTTACGTTCTGTCGCATTATTTTTCATGACATTCTTCGTAGTAGTTCTAAATATGTATCGATCATTAAATTTTGTGTAAATATGATAAAATTATTTCATTATATTTTTATCATCATTATAATAATGATCGACTTCTGATCTAATACAGCCGGGCCTCTTTCACAATGTACCATAGCACTGACTGCTCCGCTGATTGTGACCAGCGGCGATTGTACCTCTGCACAGCTGGTAGACGCCGGCGGCGATGATGATGAAGAGCGCCAGCAGCTTGGCGTACGTGAACCAGTCCTGCACGCGCGTGGCGGCGCGCACCGACCAGCAGTTCACGAAGGCCAGCAGCACTGGGATAGAAAGACACATTCATTATAAATGTCACATTGGGGAGAGATGAGAAGCGCCTCAGGTTTATACGGATAGACATATTTAGAGCTGGCTGTTCTCTGCTCACCCTGCAAAGGACCTGGTGTGGCTGATATAATGACAACAATTATTAATTTGTTTAACTAGAAAATCTGTCGACAACCCTACTGCCAGTCGGAAGTGCTATTCAAGTGTTATTAAATTAGCCGAGCACTAAATCAGTATCACGTTCTCTTCGACGTACACTGAGGATGCTTCCAATAAAAGGAACGGGAAAGGACAAAATGGGAACAAGTAAACGAGTACAACAGGCAGAAATCAACTTGACACTTGTGAGGAATGCGCTTCCTCGTCCGCCACCCGCGCTCGCCTTTCACCCTTTAGTATCTCGTTGTTACGTCATCACAGAGAGGTGCCTAGGTAACCTGTGCGGGTAATACTGACTGCTACGTTGGTTAGTGACCTTGACTGCTGAGCCAGGGGTCGTGGGTACGATTCCCACCCAAGAAAAATATTTGTGTTTTGTGTAAGTACATTTATATTGTGTGTGGGTTTAATTTATAATTACCTTCTTGACGTACACATTTTCATAATACTTATAATTATATTTATCAGATGTCTGATCGCTACAGCATAGAATCTACGTAGATTGAGATCCTGTGGCCGAATGTAGATTGTAGCAAGAAATTGGATTTTAAACAAAATTTGAACATAAGACAAAGTACATTCATTAATATTCTTATTGTTTCAATACTACGGTTTACTGGTAGTGTCGCTAATTGTGCTGTGAAGAAACGAAGCACCGATTGAACGGTTTGAACGAATGATTTGAATGAATGATTATAATGGATGAATAAACCAAGTAAGGTACATACAATATTGTATATGGAATAATTACCTACATTTTGGTAGGTACATTAAAATGTATTTTAAAGATATGTCCAAAAAGTGTATAAAATGCGTTTACAAATTCGATATTGATCATAATTTCTTACGTATTTTTAAATACGTATGGCAATAGGCTCACTCCATAGTAGGACGTAAACGTAACCGGTGACACGTGGGAGTGTTCTGCATTCCTCTGCCTACCTCTTCGGGGATTACAGGCGTGAAGTTACGTTTAAGCAAAAGTACCAAAATGGTTGTTGGTAGAAATGTTAAATTTTGTACAAACGCATTTTCCGTCGATCTTCGTTATGTTTAAAGACATATATTAATATATGTGCCTATCCTTATCGAATGTCGCAAAGGGCACAGTGCGATGCCGTCTAGATATCCCTTATCAGTGATAATCCGTGTAATCTATGGATATGTGGAAAAACTGTGAACTGTCAGCAATTAATCCTCACTGATAATTTTATTGTTATTATTATTACATCATCGGACCGGGAAATGTAGGATAGGCGCGTCACGTCTGTAAGGATAGAGATATATACATATTTGTCTGTGCCTCCTGCCCACCACCCCACCTCTCGACAAAGGAAAATAGGCGGGCTTAGTTTTACTTAAGACGCATCTGTGCATTCAGTCTGGATCGCAGCCAATCTTTAGTTTGTAATATGTAATAAAAAATGTAACAGGTATAACGTAAAAGTATATGTTATTGAGTATTGTAATTTTAGTATACTGATACGTAACATGTAACATAACTCTTGTAATCGCCGAAGAGGTAGACAGAGGAGTTTAGTACACTCCCACGTTTCATTAGTTACATTTACGTCCCACCATGGAATCGGGGGTGATCTTATAGCCATACATCGTGCAGAAACACAGGCTCCGAGCCACTACTATAAAAAAAAACAATTTAGAAAAATCCAATAGTACCCGGCGCAGGTTATGAACCCAGAACCTCTCGAAACGAGGCAGTCAGATACCGAACATATTAATTACACGCGTGTGTGGTACTCTATTGTACTTTTTCACATACTCATTGTAATTACACGTTACTGTTCTAAGTACTGAGATGAAATCGTTCATAATGAGTCTTTACCGTTGTCGGCATCAAACGTCACAGTTTAGTAACAGCACGCAGTAATAGCGGTATTTTGATAGAAACAATGAGATTCATTTGGGAGATACTAAGAACGTTATCACCTTAAATACAGATCATATCTTTTCGATTTGCGCTGAAGTTCGTCCATGAAATTATTATTTTAAGAATTATTAGATTTAAAATATACGATCTGAAAAGGCAAGGTTTTATATTCGAATGTTACTTTGAAGGATAAGAAGCAAATAGTTTTATTAAGTCAGTAGAATATAATGAAAATCCCGATCACCACATATAGATAAATTTACCTTTACATCACACATTTTAAAAAGATGTTTTTGAACAACAATTAAAAATTGTTTTAGAATAATATGTACTTCATTTTATAATACGAATGTAGAAACATTCGTATGTCCTACATATTTTTATCGCTATCTCAGCCAGTAGAACTATTAGAAGCCAGTAACCCATTTTTGTGTGGCTTCCATTGTAAAAGAAGTTAATTCGTAGTAAGACTTTAATAGGCTTAGACATCTTTTCAGTTTAAAGCCAACTATTTCAAGGTGGATATCATGAAATTCTAAGTGTTAATATTATTAGGGCTTAAATAATTCCTTGGCCTGATTGTATTGTTCATTTTATACAAACATTTGCTTCGAAAGCAAATTTGAATTTGTACGTTTTGATTATAAAATATACAGAGGTAACAATAAATATGTTATTTTTTTCGGTTTTAATACACCTGTTAGTTCCTACATTTTATTTATTTCTGATACAATACTATGTGTAATTTTAATAATGATGCTTATATACTGCAAATATCTGTGCCAAGCGTCTACATAGTAAGATTTGTATAGCCACAGGCTCCTCTGTCTACCTCTTCGGGGATTACGGGGCTGATATTACCTTACAGTCATAAATATATTTAATAAAAACCTATCCCTACCTATCGTGTGAACTTGTCGTGACGGGGTCTATTTAAGCAATTGAATTTCGTTTCAAGCTTTATATTGTAATCGTAGTACACGTTGCAAGTGTTTAATTGCTCGCACGATTTTCTTGATTGCGTTCATATCAAAATAACTTTTATTGTTAATATTCATTTGTATTAAAAATCGTTACGGAGTTGATAATTAATGATATTTATGGTGTTGCATAAGTTATTGTATTCCATTTGTACATTTGTTATCCATTTCAATAAAATTATTTGAAAAATCTATAGAAATATTCTTACGCATTTATTTATTACTTACCTTTAATTATTAATAACTATTTAAATTTTTAATATTGACTATAAATGAAGCTATTGTACGGATTAAAAAATGACAATATTATTGAGTACATTTCAAAACATAATATATTACGAATTGACTAAATTGTGAAATTTAAACTACCAATTTTCATACACGGAAGAGACCTGTTTTCGAAAATATTGATTGATTTCAAACATAGGCTTATGAAATATTAATAGGCTTACTCGTTCGTGTGAGATAGTTTGACTGGTTTGTGTACACAGCTTTTGCAATTTTCGTAGTTATTTTGGTAATGATCGCGAGCATGCATTGTCAATAAATTATCTAATCACTAATTAATTTGTAAATAAATAAAAGTAACACGACAAACGTTGACTAGGATGCTCTCCGGCTATATCGGATGACGATCTGCAGAAGGTTGCAAACTGAAGTCAGTTATCATAAAATAATAAAAAAAAACTAGACAGGTAACTCAAAATGTACAAATCAAATAAATATTAGTATTGAAAGTATACAAAATGTTATTATACAAATGTGTAACAAAACATTTCAATATTCCTAATTAAATGTACATGTTGACACCCAGTAAAGCCCATGTAAATGTTTAAACTGGAGTTTTGTGTCAAACAAAGCAAAACGATTTTAACCTTTTTATATTTTGACTATTGTAATAATTATTTACTCTTGCATAATTAAATAATTAAATCATATATGTTATTGAGTAGCTTTTTAGCTATTTTATAACAAAAACCTCCATATAACAGTAAACTTTAGCAGCCTCCATAATTGATGGTCCGTAATTTTATTTATGTATTTCAATGTTATTATGCACTATCAAACTGATAATTTTAAACAGTATCCTCATATAACTTTATCATAGAACGTGCACGTTGACCGCTCAAAAGAAAAGACTTATTGTCTACCTAAGGTCAATGGTGTCTTGTATATTTTATCAAGACAATTTTTATCGTTTTTTAATATAATATTTGTTGTTCTAATATCTGTTAATTCTTTTTTGTAACTTTCCTCTTCATATGGAACTTTGTACATGACAAGTTGGGTAAAGAATCTGTGGTTTCGGAGTAATGGAGTCAGTCTATTGGTTAACCTGAACCGTGATCGGTAAAATAAAAATAATAATAAAATACCAGTAGGTACATTTGATAGTAAAATAGTTCTTGTCGCCTTGACATTTTCAATTACGGAGCCGGTTCAGAGAACTTGACGCTGACGTCACGCAGATTAGTGCATTTTGTTTGACATTCCTTCCATGTAGCGACCGCGTATGTTAACGATGGTCACGTTTTTCATTAGCATTGAAATATAATGCTTATTGTAATTTGAACACTTTTGAACTGACCGATTGGTTGATATCATTAAACGGTACGCTGTACTTACAGTTGTGTCTTCAGTAAAATTATTAATGCTATACTTTGTTTAGTAGGTAGATGTTATTATATATGAAAATTTAAAATTCGAACAACGTTGGCACGAGTGGTTTAAATAACGTGTGAAATTGCAGAGAATAATATTTTTGCGTTCGATACTGTTCATGAATGGGTAAAATAGGTATATTTGTTACAGTGAAAATAATTGAATTTAAGCTTCTAGATTTTATGTAAAACAATACATCGTGGTTTTATAATAGCTGTACTGTGTGAATGCCTTATTATTGACGCACACGACCGGCAATCTCGTCTCTTGTTTGCTCAGCAAGCAAAGCAAGCGGTGAAGTGAAAGAATTCCCTTTTGTGGCTATTAATACTTTATTATATGAGTACCGGGAATGTTTGCTCGCAGTTTTCTTTCTATCTCTACGTCCCTTGTTCATTAAGTGTATGTACCTCATAAATCGAAGCTATTGATTTGACAGTTTAGATAGATTTATTTAATTTATGATTTAATTAATTTTTCACTTCGGATTTCAACTACGATTAACAAAGATAATGCTATGATATATTTAGCAAAAACTTAACAATGCGTAATCTCATTATACATAATTATACATAAAGTCTGTGACAAGTTAATAGAAGGATAAAAAGTCTAAACGAAATCACTGGGATGAAAATAAGTACCCTATCCAATGTATTTTTCTATATTTGTATGAATAATAAAAACGTAACATCACGCCTGTTATCCCCGGAGAGGTAGGCAGAGGAGTGTAGTACATTCCCACGTTTCAACAGTTACGTTTACGTCCCACTATGAATTAGGAAGTGGTTGGCAGTCTCGTTTGCAACCAATGAGGCAGTCAAATGGATAATTAATATGTCTAGCTATTAATTCACATAGGTAGTTACAAATAACTATAAATAACGTTCCAATTTATTTACCATGCCACCAAACCAACTTTAAATACATTGTAACTATTTCGAATCGACAGAAATACATATGTATATTCTGAATGTAAGAAAGTGGAAAGTTTGCTAATATGGTGATATTATAACATTAACATTTAGCATTTTTACAAAACCGATAAATACGACTCTAATCTGCGTTGTTTCGAGAGGAACTGGTTTGTAGTGTATTTATGAGTGAACTGGTTTCCTCGCGGACTCACGCCCGAGGGTTTATCCGCAACCGCACAGCGGTGTAGAGGAGAGCAAGTTCCCACTTATTTTGGATACATCAAGTGATTCCTCTTATTGAATATCAAGTAAATGAATGATTGATTAAAAACTTTATTTCCTAATACAAGTTATATTATCGTTAATCACTTGTTTCATTATGAAGTTACTTATCAGTCGTGGCAAATATTTTGACAGCTGTCAGAATAAAATAAAAAATATAGAATTAGCATCTACTAAAGCGCCGAGTATGTTTTTTTTTTATAACATGGAAATAGCAGACGAGCATGCAGTCCACCTGATGGTAAGTGGCTACTGCCGCCCATGGACATCTGTGATCAACCCTAGATAA